>APFE030216014.1:49140-81311 GCA_000404065.3 Pinus taeda
CAGGGGTTACAAGGGAGTCCAACAAGCGTGACCACCTCTTGTATTTCCTGCGTGCATGCCTCCCCAAATCCGCAGGTTTATGCGCTCAACAACAGATCCCATGGTTTAAAGACGCCAGAACACGTCTCTAGCCAAATAATAAAATTTGCTAAGAAATGGAGATCCCACTGGCCCTGGAAAGTGCTCTGATACCACTTTTTATGCTCTTAACCTACAAAAATATACCCAAATACAGAATATGCGAAGAAAGATACCCAAAACATAGAATAGTGAGAGTCAACAACACATATTTTATTATTCAGAAAGCAATGTTCACTGGCCTCTTCAAGGGGGCAACCTCCAATAGAGCAGAGCTCGATTCAAAAATAATACACGATGCTCCTCGCAGGGAGTCTCTAGCCTTTATATATGACTCATACATGCAATAACATGGATCAATACCATGGGTTTTATTAATACCATCTATCTAATACCATGGCCCATTTGCAACTAACTGTGGTCTTGACATTAATTGCGGGTTAACCACTTACAATTATTAATATGGGCTTTATTGACTCTTTATTATGACTCGATCCCACTACATAAATAAGGGGGTTAGGGTGGGACCCTAACATGCACTCATGGGAGGGCCCCTTGTCGCGCTATGTGAGTACTCATAAATAGAAAAACAATAAAAAAAATTTGATTATTGAATGCATCTTCTTTCCAGAACTTAATTACTTCGTAGCTTAATTCAATTTCTTAAATTTTGATGAAATACTCTTTAGAGGCTAAATACACACACAAGTAATCATTCTCAAGTTGTAAATATTTTAATTTCATTTTCTGCAAGTAGAAACTAGATACTTTTTATTTCTATTTCTCTTTCATGCAATTAGTATAAAATTTCCTTACTGCAATTTAGTATAAAAGTTTCTTTCTGCAAGTTAGTGTAGAATGCTTTTAATTCTTCAAAATAGAACTAGATTGTTTCTTTCTTGAAATTTGGTTTCTAAGCATTTTCCTTTCATACAATTAGGAGAAACTTTGAATTCTGCAATTTAGATAGATTTTTAAATTCTGCAAAGTAGTGAATTTCAATTCAGTTAATTAGGATTTAATATAACTTTGGATTGAAAGAACATGTGTGTAATTATTCTCTAAATTAGGTTAAAAACATTTGTTCATACTTATAATTAGTTTCATTTCTAGAATCAATCAATTCACAAAAATAATCCTAGCATATGTAGTGCACATACATTTCATAAGTACATGAATCCTAGTTGACAATTAATGAAGCAAATTAAGAGCAATTAATTTACCAAGCAGAAGTTGTGAGACAGATAGAGATAGTGCATAGGTTGGTCGAGCTTGAGCAAAGCATTGTAATCTTATCATATTTTATGACTAATGTAATATACAGATAGTAGGGATTTTTCGATGTGGCTTTCCCTAGGAAATCATTGTGTAATGTCTTGATTTAATTCTTTCTACTGTATGCTTCGTGATTTCTCGATCGATTAATTGTTTCCGTTGATGAGTAGAGTAGATTCAAGTATTTTGTTTTAGAAAATTACATAAGCAATTTGAATCTATGAGGAATTTCTACATGGTATCAGAGCAGAAATCACTCTAGAAGAGGAGAATACGAGTTTGTCTTTTGCAGGTGAAATTGAATTTGCAGTATCATTCTTCAGAGCCAGCAAGATGTCATTCTATGGATTGAGACTCGAATATTCCCTTGAGGGTAGTTTGAACTATATTACTTGGAATGATAGGATAGAGGCAGTGTTGGAAGACAACGGGCTGAACGAATTCATAGACAATGATATTCCTAAGCCTCCAACAATAGATGCACAAGTTATGGCATAGTGGAAGAAATGTGTTGTAAAGGCGAGAAGGATTATACTAGAAGGAGTTCTATATCATATTGTCTCAAACGTCCATGGGAAGGATACACCATATGCAATGTGGCAATCCTTGATCGACTTGTTTCAAAACAATAGTGACCATAGGAAGCTGGCACTTAAGGATAAGCTTTGGAAGATCAAGATGGAGAAGGGCGACACAATACCACAATAATTGATTAGGTTCACCAAATGTCAGGATGAGCTTGGGAGTTATGGTATGGAAGTTTTTGAAGATGATCTGGTCAGCCTAGCACTTCTAGGCTTTCCCAAGAGCTGGCACAACTACCAGGATTCGGTAAATGGGAGGAAGAATCTACTAAAGTGGGAGAATTTATGGTCTGATTTGGTGCAAGAAGAGATAAGGTGGAGCACCAAAGATGAAACCTCATCCAAGCATGATGATGAGGAGAATTGTGCCTTAGCTAGAAAGGCGAAGAAAGGGAAAGGGAAGAAATTCCAATCCAAAGGAGTTTCCAGTTAGGGCGGAAAGAAGAAGGACTTGTTGAAGATTAAATGTTTTCACTGTCATGAGTTGGGACACTATGCCACGAAGTGTCCAAACAAGAAGGTTGACAAGAAGCCCTCAAGAGGAGCTGCATGTGAATCTTTTACTTAATAGTTCGAGTTGGATTTCACCCTCATCTCTTGCATGGTAACATTGGTTATGGGTAGTGTGTGGTATCTGGATAGTGGAGCCTCATTCCATATGACCGACAACAAAGAACTTTTTAGTGACTTGGAGGTGAAGGAACTCCATATGCACATCGAAATGGGAGATGATGGAAGCTACAATGCGGCCGACATCAGTACTATTACTTTTCAGAGGGAGTCAGGTTCTCCCATCACATTAAAAGATGTCATGTATGTTATGGGTGTAAAGAAGAATTTAGTTTCAGTTTCTATGTTGGAGGACCGTGTCTATGATGTGATATTTAGCAAAGGAAAAGATTTCCTTTGTCACATAGCCTTAGGACAAGTGAAGTGGACCAAGGTTTGAGTGAAGAACCTCTGCAAATTGGTTGTAGAATATTGTGCAAAATTGAGCACAAAAGTAGGGAAGGTGCAGAGCCAAGACATTGGTGAATTATAACATAGAATATTGGGTCATCTTCACTATGGAGCTTTGAAGATCATGCAGTGAATTTCTGCAGGACTTTCCAAGGGTGCACTAGAGCAGAGAGATAGATGCAAACAATGAACATTGGGGAAGTACACCAAAGCCACCTTTCATGATAAGGACAATTGAGCACAAGCAATCCTTGAAAGAGTTCACTTAGATGTGTGTGGACCGTTTTCGACAGCCTCCACGACTAAGCACAAGTATTATGTAATATTTGTAGATGATTTCTCATGTAAGTGTTGGATTTCCTTCATGGAGAAGAAAGATCAGACATTCTCTAAATTTTGTGAATTTAAAGCACTTGTTGAGAGAGACATTGGCAAGAAAGTGAAGGCTTTTAGGAGTGATAAAAATGGAGAATATGTGTTGAATGAATTCAAGAACTTCTATGCATTAGAAGGCATTTGATGGGAGTTAATAGAACCCCATAACCCATAGGAGAATGGGGTGGCTGAAAGGAAGAAAAAAAGTATTGTGGGAGCTGCATGGGTGATGCTACATGATCAAGGCCTATTGTTTCACTTGTGGGCTGAAGCATGCAACACAACTGTATATGTGCAGAACAAGAGTCCTCGTCGGATTCGCAAGATGATTACACCAGAAGAATATTTTTAAGGTAAGAAACCAGATGTGGCACACTTCGGGATATTTGATTCGTCATTTTACTGTCATGTTATCAAGGATTCAAGGAAAAAGCTAGAACCGATAGTTGAGTTGGGCATATTTGTGGGGTACACTGATACACCTCAAAACTATCGGGTGTACCTATCATCTCACAAGATGACAGTGGTTCGTAGATATGTGAAGTTTGATGAAGAGAAGGCCATGAGATGTTCTCTTGGGAGGGAGCTTCAGTTGCATGTAGATGAGGATCTTTTAGATCCAAAAGAATAACCTTTGGATGATGTGGAACAACCACATGCAGAGGAGAAGAGAGTGGAAGCACCCACTCATGCAAAGACTTCCATAGATGGAAGGAAGTGCACCAGAGAAGCTGAGATATTGATGCATGATGTTAGAGAGAATGTGGGAGAATCCACATCACAATGCAGGTGGAGGAGGTCACCAGATCGGTACACTGGCTACATGGCTCTGATGAGAAAAATTGTAGAGATTAAGCCATCCTCATTTAAGGAATTAGTGCAACCACCAATATGGGTTGATGCCATGGTGGAGAAGTATGAATCCATTATCAGAAACAATGTTTGGGAAGTGGTCCCAGGACCATCATACAAGTTAATGGTGAGTTCCATATGGCTTTACAAGGTAAAGAAAGCAACAGATGGGAGTGTTGAGAAACGTAAGGCCATATTTGTGTCCAGAGGGTTCTCTCATGTGGAGGGAATTGATTACGAGGAGACCTTTGCTCTAGTAGAAAGGTACTTTTCAATAAGATCTATTCTAGCACTTTCAACGCAGATGGGATGGAAGATACATCAGATGGATGTGAAGACAACATTCCTCAATGGAGTGATTGAGGAAGAGGTGTACATTAAGCAACTGAAAGGATTTGAGACCTTCAATAGAGATTCACATGCGTGCGGACTCAAGCAAGTCATGTATGGATTGAAACAAGCACCCCGTGCTTGGTACACTAGGATCGACAACTATTTCACCAGGTTGGGCTTCAACAATAGTGAAGCAGATGCAAACCTTTACCATATTGTGGTTGAAAGTAAATTATTTATTATAGTATTATATGTCAATGATTTAATTCTAACAGGTGATGAGAAGTTGGTCAAATCTTGCAAAGAGGAGCTTTCAAGAGAATCCGAGATGAAGGACCTAGGGCTCATGCATTATTTCCTTGGTATGTAAGTATGGCAAGGAGACGAGGAACTGTTTGTCTCTCAGGGAAAGTATGCCAACAAGATACTAAAGAAATTCCACATGGAGAGCAACAAATCCATGGAGACTCCTCTAGTAGGAAATTGGAGGAAGGAAGATTCTACTTAAGGTGAAGTAGTGGAGGCTACTATTTATAGGTAACTTGTGGGTTCACTTATGTATTTGGTGAACACATGACCAAACATATGTTTTGCAGCTAACCAACTTAGTGAAATTATGGTTAAGCCAACCAAACTCTATTGGAAGGCAGCTAAACATGTGTTGAGATACCTCAGCGGCACCACTTAGTTTGGTCTTTGGTACATAAGGATAGAGGGAGTGAAGCTACAAGGATTCATAGATGTAGATTGGGCAGGTTGTGCATTAGATAGGAACATCACATCAGGGGGAAACTTTAGTATTGGGTCAACAACAATTTATTGGTACAACAGAAAGTAGAGACCAGTTGCACTCAGTTCAACAAAAGCAGAGTACATGGCATCTAGTCAAGAAACTTGTGAGGCTATCTAGATGAGGAAGATCCTTGTTGGGTTATTTGGTCAACAAATCTATAGTGATTTACTGTGACAACCAGAGTTGTATCAAACTATCTTAGAATCTTGTTTTTCATGATCGGTCCAAGCATATCGACATCTGGTATCACCATCTCAGAGGTTGCGTGCAAAGGAGAATCATGTTGTTGGAGTACATTACAACAGAGGAACATGATGCAAACATCTTGACTAAGGCACTATCAAGAGGAAAATTTGAGTTCCACGGAAGCAGGATTAAGGTATTTGATAATCTATTTATTGTTGAGAGGGAGCGTTGAAAACACAACAAGAAAATCTTGATTTAATTTTGTCCTTGAATTAAATTTGGAATAAAATTGTAATTCCACATCACAAGATAACTTGTATGAGTTAACTAAGTTAATTTGAGGTAGTTGGCTCAGTTAATTCGAGTTGAGGGTCTAACTTGAGTCATGAAGAGTATCTCATACTTTATAGGAGCCTTAGTTGAGTTTATTTTGAGTTGTAATTAATTAATTCAGTTTAACTGAGTTAAAGTTAGTTAAACTAGTTCCAACTAATGGAGCAACTAGTAGGATGTTACTTCATGTGTTCAACCAATTAATTAATGATTCACTCATAAATAATTCATGCATGTCAGATCTTAGAGTTACCCATTTGGGATTGGAGTTCAGGGGAATGTACTATCAATTGTATAATCATCTGAATTGTACAGGTGGTGCATGCAGTTAGAGGAAGGCCTATGAGGATTGCACAATTCATATTGAGGAGTTTCCCTAATTAATAGGGTGCTAATTCCCAAGGAAACAACACAAGGAAATAGGTTCTTAGGAAAGCCAAAATTTGTTTAAGTATTGGCCTAGGCTTGTCTAGGAAGCTGTGAGACAGATAGAGATAGTGCAGAGGTTTCTCGGGCTTGAGCAAAGCAATGTAATCTTCTCATATTTTTTGACTAATGAAATATACAGATAGCAGGGGTTTTTAGCTATGGATTTCCCTAGGAAATCATTGTGTAATGTGTTGATTGAATTATTTCTCCTGTATGCTTCGTGATTTATAGATCGATTAATTGTTTCTGATGATGAGTAGAGTAGATTCAAGTCTTTTGTTTTAGAAAATTACATAAGCAATTTGAATCTACAAGGAGTTTCTACAATACCAAGCCATCTTGACAACCTTTATGATGATGACCACCCCTACCTTGCAACATGGAAATTATTTGATATAAGTACATATTACACATATTAGGGTGGATAGAGGTTCATTAGACAAAGACACAAGAAAATTACTAACAAGATGACTATGGAGAGGGAATGTTATAAACTACCTCTGCAAGATTTCCACAAGATAGAATGTTGAATGCAGCCCTATAGTGCCTTGCTAACTACATTTTTAATAAGGACGAGGCTTTGAGAAGTAGTAAATTATTTGCTTAGTTAAATGTGAACCGAAGTAAAACAAAGCCAACGCTAGGAGTCTAGGAATCCCTTAACCAACAAATATATGAGAGAATATGGTGGAGCCTTGAGCTTCTAGAAAACACTAGAGACTAGGAACAACAAAGTAGAAAAATGTCAGACAACAAGAAGAACATAGTTGTGAAAGCTAATATAGACACAGAGAGACTCGCTCAAAAGTAGACCTAGAATACTATACTTGCCCCGTGATCCAATCTCCACATGCAAGGAATGAGACCATAAGGGAATGGAAATATTAGAAAAAAAATTGGAGTAGAGTCATTGCTAAGATTAAGACATGTTAATAAATTGGAGTTGGAAATGGAGACAGAGATAACATTTGATTTTAAAGATTCTCAACAGATAATGACTTGTCATCCTAGAGGAGTCCTTTCTCCTCATTTCTCAGCACAACCTCTGGACTCCTCTCCTAGTTTCCATTATCGTTAACTATCATTGAACCAATCACAATTGCCACCATGATGCACTAGTACTACTTTGCTACTACAAAGTTCCTCGTCCTCCATCAAATTGACATGCCTAATCTTCCTCTGCAACTAACTTGAGTGTGTAGGGTAGTGGGATAGGTTATGACAACTCCACATTGAAATACATTGAGGTTGATCATGTGCCAAGTGGAGGTGTTGTCCCCTCCCACCGCTTCCTTGTTTGACAAGTCATCTCCTCCATAATTGTCGACTTGATACACCATCATGGGGATACTTTTTTATTGTAATTTTAAAAGTAAGTAAATAAAGAGATAAATTTATTTTGTTTCCCTTTTTTCAAAATTTGGTAAGAATATTTTTTGTAGTTATATTTTTATCTAATTAATAAGAATATTAATTATAGAACTTTATTATTAATGGTTTTGATTCATTTTAAAACAATTTAAAATGAAAGACTTTGACTAATTTTAAGACAATTTTAAAACAAATTCAATTATTTGAATTTGAAAAATAGATTTATTAAAAAATAAGTTTAGCTACTTATTAATTTACTTCATTATTTTAAGGTGATTTTGTTCAAGTAATTTTGCTGTAAATAGCGAAAGGCATAAGACAACTTGCTCTCTCTTATATTCTCATTTCAATTTTTTCTCATATTGGCTTTTAATTTTTATTTATTCATTTTATTAATATTTCTTTGAAATATGAATAATAATTTAATTTTAATCTCAGTATTTTAAATATTAAGAATAATTAAAAAAAATATGGTAAAAAATCTCATAATAGTTAAGTTTAAATGGATTTACATTTTCAATATTATTATCATATAATTAATATTATTGTGGTATTTTTATTTTTTTTAATATTTTGATATTAATTTTTCTTTCATTTCATTTAATTAGTGTTACATTACACAACTTATTCATAGTGTGTTTTAAAATTCACCTAGGTTATTTCTATATAACAAGAAATGCATCTAAACATTTTATAACAAAAAGGGGTCAACATTCTGCATATTACATATACTAACTACAAAACTGGATTAGTGTCATATAAAAACACACATTATGCTAATATAAACCTTTGAGGATAAAAAAATATATCAATAATTCAAAAGCATCTAATAAATTACAATTATAATAAGTTGGTCAAAGGTTTTGAATAACCAAATGTTCACTAAACAATAATAGAAAATAACACAACATTAAGAAATAAATAATCATAGTTCTTGGTGGTTGATCCCAACTAGAAATAATAAGCTTAAATCAATAGTAATCGGTTAGACATCATTGCCAAGTTCGAAAAACATCTCAACCTTAGATATGACAAGTAGGATTCTAGGGAACTTACCATTCTATTATGTGGGCTAGGGTAGCTAGCTATGTTGAGGCTCATACTTTCATTGTTTAGCCAATGAGGTGTCGTGACAACCCTTATGATTGTTGTGATCACCCTTATAATTATCACAACCAAACTAAGTGCATTAGAGAAGATCTAGGTGGCTCTATCTCATAGTGCATAAGGTAACTCTTCAAAAATCACAAAGTTTTCATAAGTAGGCCACATCCATCTCCACTTTCAGCACTTGTATGAGAATTTTCATTTGCAATCTTCCATTAGGTACTTATCATATTAAGAGAGAGATCTAGCAAGTTGTGTGTGATTAAATAAGCCTTCATTTCTTTCTTCCAAATGAAAAAGATATTCTCCACTCTTATTGGTTACCACGAGGCTCAAAACTCTGCAGCTGATAAGAACTTGTCCCTTAACAAAGTAATTTTCCTTAGTACCAGTGGGCAAACTAACCATAAAAAGAGTCAACATAATCCTAAGCATATTTAGCAAATGGATAGAATGAAAAGATGAGTTCAAGCATTTCCTATTATCTACACAGAGGAAATCTATGATGTGACACCCATAAGATTGGTAAGTCCCTTATCGATAGGTAGGTCAACCAATATTAGTGACAAAATAAAGATAACTTTTTTATGTTCTAGTTGTAACTTCCACAGATTGTGAGGCCTAAAAAGGTATGTCTTTTATTTTGACTTTTTTCTCTAAATCATGTTTAGTGACCTATCAAGGATGGGACATGGGAATCATTGTATCTAACAACAAGCTTATATTTGGTAAAGTCATTAGATTGATTCCATTTCAAATTTGGATGGGATTAAAGTTTCAATGTAAGAAAGGGGGATTATAGAATCAAGGTTTTGACCTTTTCTTGAAAATATTATCTTATCAAGGTTGATTAGCCAAAGGCATACTTTTAGATATGACCATTACACCCATGATCATTCTTGATTATTAAACAAATCCGATATTGAGTTAATATATGTCTTGAAAAATATAAAGATCAAGAATCAAGGAATCCTATCCATAATTTCCTTCCTATGCCAAAATTGGAGACCACAAAAAGGAGTGGCCATTAAAGGAGAGCATTGATCTCATTTAATATTCCTTCCAACTTAAAAATGGTTTCACTACTTCCCATGTTTTCTAAATGCTTTACATCACAAAATAACCATTAGTTTTAACCACAATTTGGATTACAATTAGACTTTGGAGGTTAGCCTTACTTCTAAGGCACTTTGTTAAAAGGAGATCCCAACAAAACAAAGCCTCATATTAGCACCTTCCAAGGATTGCTACCTTCTAGGTCACCACATTCTTTTCACCACTTCATCTCCTAGTCCTCTCATAATGGACTTCTTGTAATGAGCATAGCCAACACATCTCTCTCTAGAGATAAGTTATGGCACCATTCTAGATACTTTGTATTGCTTTGCATATTGTAGTGTTTTATGTTTCATTCATTAATAGAAGTTAGGTTTCATTATATTATTGTGCTCTTTGAAATAACTTTGTGTCGTTCTACCTATATTTTTATATTCATTTCATTGTTCACATAAGTGGGATCAACATTAATTTGCTAAATGATAAAGGTGTTGCTTCCTTACTTACTAGTTATCATCTTAGAGCCCCTCTTGAGGAATAAACTGGTAATACAAATCAAATAATCTATTTTTTAAAATTGTAAATTATGAGATAACCATATTAATATATAACCTCTAAAAAGAAAAATATAGAACTAATTTTCTAGGCTTGGACAAAGAGCTCAAAGTTGAATGTCACAAAAAGTACAAAATCTAGAGGGTGATAAACATTTTATGATTTTGACATTCTTTGGTTTGTCATAATCAGAATCTAAGGATGAATCTTTGTTGAAATTGCAATTTTAGATGATGTGATCATTGTTTTAATTCATAAATAAATTCAACACCTTTGAATGTGTTCATTATAATCAAATTCAATGTTTCCATATGATATCTATGACTCCACTAATCCAAAATGATTCCTTCTTGAATTTAGGCAAAAAAGATATTGATTTCTCCTTCTCTCATTTCAAGTCGTTGAAAAATGGCCATCTACCACTGCTCAAATATATAGTTATTTTCTAAATTGAGACAAATAATTCAAACTTGAATATGTAACATTTAAAAAAAATTACATTTTAAATCCCCTATTTAAAAAAGAAGAAGAAGAATGGAAAAAACTGTACACCCAATGACAAGGTAATATTTAATATTTCTTATATGAATATTTTGCTTTTAACTAAAGTATAAATGTGGGTTGCTTGTGTCTTTAAAATTAAATTATTATTATTAAAAGTGAAATATATCTTATAATATTTATTAGTTTGACATTGAATACATATGAATGAATAACTAAAGTATAAATGTGATTTGCTTGTGACTTTAAAATTGAATTATTATTATTAAAAGTGAAATATATGTTATACACTATTTATTAGTTTGACATTGAATATATAGGTATATGAGGATTTTATCATCATTTTTTTTTAATAATACATGTATGTTACTTTTAAAAATTTTGATTCTCTCATAACATTTAGCTTCAAAATTGTTTCTCTTTGGCTAAGAACTTGTTTTCCTTGGAAGTAAGGAAATAGATTAACAACCCAAAACACAGAGACATCTGCCAAGAATGAAAAAGTGCCCCCTTATGAACCACCAACGTGTAATTACATATGGCATGGTTTTCCTTGAATAACAATGATGAATCAACCTGCATTAGCATAACATTCAGTGATAGTTGTCCCACTAACCACTGAGTTATAATAGGTTTTCAGACTATATAAAAAACATTTAGCAAATGTTTTTTTTTGGGAAATAAGTCACACTACAATCAAGAGTAACATTCATTTTCATGTATGGGATTAAGGTTAAATATCACTGAAAAACTCATAATTATATTGGAAGACATGGCCACAAATGTGATCAACATTTTTGTATATCTTTTAGTTTTGAGATAAAGCCCATTTGATTCATTAAGAAGTTATCTCTTTCGTATAAGATAAGATAAGATAAGATAAGATAATTATATTTATGTCCAACTAATGACCACAAAGTAGGTCAAAGGGGTTATTGAGTACACTGATGTATATACAAAGTGGGAGAACCAAACAGTCTCCTATAAAAGATACAATGCATGAAGTAAATCAACATCTGGCCCTAACGAAGAAGATCTGGGAGCTAATAGGTCAGAGGATTAGAGCCATCTCTCCTAACATCTGAGCCTGAATGAATAACATTGAAGAAACTCAACAAAGTATGTTGGCTCGTTGAAGAGCCGATGGCAATTGCAGACTGTCCACTAAATTGTTTCCTGGGGGGTTCACATGCTGCTGAATGCTGGAGAACCTAGTCTGTCTCCCAGGAATGGCTCTGAGACAAAACTGTTGTTGAGATCTCGTGTCGTAGGGTGAGGTCCCACAGAGCCTCACTAATCTGGAGTCTAGATACGTACTGATATCAATCGATCTCTTGGTGCCCCTGTCTGAAGGTAGTACCCTGAAAAATGTCGTGATTCTTTGTGTGGGGTCTGGTCTGATGGGAGGCTAAAGAATATGCGCTCGGAACCTAAGAGCCTCCTGCATATATAGGGCCAAACATCTCTAATCAGGGTACCTGAAAAAGTCAGTGAGGGTTCGAGAATCTTTGAACAAGCAATGAAACCTTCCTCTGATCTCGTAGTAGACATGACATCCAAGGATGAAGTGCACCTTGGTCTCCACTTCCTATAAATGACATACCTGACAGAGCTTGTCTAGTCTATCCACCTAGTGGTTTGTCTCTACTCGAAGTCTATGAGAACCTACTCTGAATTGTCCTAGAGGAATGCGAAGAGCATGCATCTAGTGGTGAAACGTATACTAAGGTCGAACAATGAGCCTGTCTCTCAACTCCAAGAAGTGCTCAGCGTAGAAGGCCATCTTGGAGCGCAATGCTCTTGGAGGATTGACCCAGGTGACCTAGACGAACTACTTGTAGATGTCCTCCTTAATCTTGTTTAACTCCTATCTAATAAGTAATATATGACTAAAAACATTTAAAAAAAAAAAAAACAAACAAACAAACAAACAAACAAACAAAACACTTCCATTTACATTCAAAATTTAACGCAAAATCCATAAACTCCTAGTAACATTTCCTTTACATATCATCACTGCAAAACTACTTTAGATAATATGATATAAAATATGATATGGTTTTATTGAATAATCGTAATTCTGAATAACCAAGAGAGATCGTCATCATCACTCTTTTAAAAAAAAAATTGATAAGGAAAAATTAAAAAACACAATTCAAACGAAAAGCAAAATGCATAAACTTCCAGTAACATTAAAAATTTAGTCCTTTACATATCATCACTGGAAAACTACTTATGATAAGAAATCGTCATCATCACTATTTAAAAAAAAAAAATGATAAAGGAAAAATGAAAAAACTCAATTCAGACGAAAAACAAACTGAACAATAATGTGTTTCATGATCATTTACCATGTCCCGTAACATAGATTTGTCTATTGGTTTGGGATTACAGCGTGGGCAGTAGGGGAACAGTGATCTTTCAACACAGAACACGAATGTTTCACTGATTCACAATCAGTGAAGGTATTGATCACTCAACACAGCAACCTAAGGTTCAAAGCGCAGGCATTCAAAATTTCTATTCAAAGCACTCCATCGAACAAAAACCCTGTAAATTCTAGTGAATGTTGAAAGGATTCATGGATTTTGTTGGCACATTTAAGCATAGTAGTATCCTCTGTGCTAACGTTTCTTCACATGAATGAAAGATGAAATTGATTGTTAGGCTCATTCATCAAAGTCCCAAACTCAACTTTGACATCTCCACCACTAACCAACGGCATCCCAACTTCCCCAGCCACGCTTCTCTCTTGCAGGCATGTACCAACATCAGGACACTTGAAGAAGGGAGGCGACTCCATGCCCAGATGCTCATTACTGGAATTGAGCAGAATGACTATTCGGGATCGAAGCTTGTGGGTATGTATGCCAAGTCCGGGAGTGTAACAAATGCTTGCCTGGTATTCGAGAAAATCCCCAGACGAAACGTTATCTCATGGAATGCAATGATCAGAGGTTATGTAGAACATGGCCATTGGAAAGAAGCTATAAGAATTTATAACCAAATGCAAACTACGGGTGTGTTGCCTGATGATTTAACTTTTCCCTTTGTTCTTAAGGCGTGCGCTGGTCTGGGGAGTTTGCAGCAGGGAAAAGACATCCATGATAGGATTATGAGATTAGGATTTGAGTCAAATGTCTTTGTAGGGACAACTCTGATAGACATGTATTGTAAATGCCGAACAGTTGATGTTGCACGCCAAGTCTTTGACGGAATGTCTGAGAAAAATGTGGTGTCCTGGACTGCTATGATTGTGGGTTATGTGCAAAATGGTCTTGCCGAAGAGGCTCTGGAGCTTTTTCGTCAAATGCAGCTTGAATCTATAGAGCCCTGTGTGGTCACCATTGCGGGCGTTTTACCGGCTTGCGCGCAGCTAATGGCTCTTCGACAGGGAAAGGAAATGCACAATGCTATATTGAAATTTGGATTTGATACGGATGATTTTGTTTTGTGTTCTCTGATAGACATGTATGCAAAATGCGGGAATTTGGGGAATGCATGCCGAGTATTTGACAAAATGTCTCAGAGGAATGTGGTTTTGTGGACTGCGATAATTGCAGGGTGTGCGCAGAATGGGAATGCTAATGAAGCCCTGAGACTTTTTAAACAAATGCAAGGGGTTGGATTGAAACCAAATGCACTTACAGTTTCGAGTATACTGCCAGCATGTGCTTACTTAGAAGCTCTCCAAGATGGCCAGGTAATTCATGATTATGTTATTAAAAGAGGACTTGAGTCGAATCCTTATGTCACGAGTGCCCTCATAGACATGTATGTTAAATGCAGGCATATGGAGTTCGCACATCAACTGTTTGATGAAATGTCTTCGAAAGATGTGGTTTCTTGGAGTGCAATGATTTCAGGATATGCTCAAAATGGCCACAGTGATGAGGCATTGAAGCTCTTCCGCGATATGCTTTTTGCAAGTTTCAAGCCCAACTCTGTTTCTATCACCAGCGTTTTATCAGCCTGTGCCCATTTAGCTGCTCTGCCACAAGGCAAGGAGATTCATGATTATCTGATAAGAAACGAGTTGACGATAGATGATTTCGTGGGAAGCTCTCTCATAAACATGTATGCTAAATGTGGAAGTATTCATCTTGCACAACAAGTGTTTGACAACATGTTTAATAGAGATGTGGTGTCATGGAATGCTATCATTCTAGGGTATGGAATGCATGGCTATGCTGAAAATGCCCTTGCACGGTTCCGTGAAATGCAACAGGAGGGTGTAAAGCCTGACCACATAACTTTCATTGCCGTTCTCTCTGCATGCAGCCATGCAGGTTTTGTAGATGAAGGCTGCAAATATTTTGTTTGCATGACTTCAAACCATCATATTACACCAAGGGTGGAGCATTATGCATGCCTGGTTGACCTTCTTGGCCGTTCAGGACGTCTAGACGAGGCATGCAATTTTATAAAAAATATGCCTATAGAACCTGGTGTTGGCGTGTGGGGAGCCTTGCTTGGTGCCTGCAGAATTTATTGCAATGTCGAGTTAGGAGAATATGCAGCAGAACACCTTTTTCAGTTAGAACCTGAGAAGGCTAGCTATTATGTACTGATGTCACACATCTATGCTGAAGCAGGTCAATGGGATGGTGTAGCAAAGATGAGGACAATGATGAGAGACAGAGGATTGAGAAAGAACCCTGGATGTAGCTGGATTGAGGTTAAGAACAGAGTTCATGCATTTGTCACAGGCGACAAATCTCACCCAAAATGGAAGGAAATCTATGCAATGATAGAGACATTGGATGTCCAGTTGAAGGGGGCAGGGTATGTACCAGATACTCACTATCTGCTACACGGTGTGGATGAAGGGGAAAGGGAATATATCCTTTGTGCTCATGGTTAGTAGCTGGAAATTGCTTAGGGTTTCTTGAGACATGTTCTGGAATTTCTCCAGGTCCAAGAACCTTTCTATGGGTTGTGCTAGACACGGGCAACAAGTTTATCTCCAAATTGAAGGATGAGAAACTCTCACGAGACATGAAAGCCATTTTCCCTAATTTCAGAGTATTCAACCTTCTGTATATTTCATCATTTATTGTGAGTAGCACCATGTGGTGTTCTTCACTAACAAAAAAGACTATGTTCATTGCTGAGGGTTTCTTGAGACGTGTTCTGAAATTTCTCCAGGTCCCTCTGAGTTGTGTTAGACATGGGCAACAAGTTTATCTCCAAAATTGAAGGATGAGAGACTATCAAGAGACATGCAAATGATGTTCCTTAATTTCAGAGGATGCTACCTTCTGTATATTCCATTATTTATTGTGAGTGGCACCATGTGTTGTTCTTTGCTTCCAAAAAGGACTATGTTCTGGTGACTGTTTATGATTTTAAGTGCAACATGCAACAACCATATGCTTATGATAGAATAAGTACCTCTGAATCCCAATTTCCCTGCTTTGGTGACATGACATAGCTATAATGTCATAACCACCATGGTATAGAGTTTGAGTGTTCACTGTGCAATAACTGCTAGAAATTCACATCTACCAGACATAGACTTAATGGATTTGTGTATGAGATACACTATAAGAAGAATATTTCACGAGGCATGTTTTTTTGAGAGAGCATATCATAGTAAGAAGGATCTGGTTGGATACCATTGGAATTTTCTGAAGAATGAAAACCAAAACCGTTTCACATTAGGGAAGCATGCTTGGTTTTCATGACTTCGTCTGACACTGACTGGTTCTGGTCAGTTTAACAGATTGTAGAGATGAGGCATGTTGAGCCTGGTATGAGTTTTGCATAACTCTATCCGATACTGACAGCTTCTAGTCAGTTGAACAGATTGTAGAGATAGAACATGTTGAGCCTGGTGTGAGTTTTGTCATCTTCTTTGTGGCAGGTTGATTCTGCTCTATCCAACATAGACTGTGTGGGTACACAAGAAGAAAATTATTTCATGAAGCACATTTTTTGAGAGAGCATGTAATACTTGGAATCTGTTTGGATATCGTTGGTTTCTTGAAAAATGAAAACCAAAACCCTCTCAGATCAGGGAGCATACTTGCTTTGCATAATGTTGTCTGATATTGACAGCTCCTGCTCGGTTGAACATATTGTAGAGATGGAATATGTTGAGCCTGGTGTGAATTTTCTTATCTGCTTTGTGGCAAATTGATTCTGCTCTTATTTTTAGTGTACGATCCTCATATATCCATTGCATTTTACAATTTGTTTGGTAAATGTAAATATTTATATTATGGTACAGAAGGAAGTACAAGACTGACTGATGCATTAAAGATAACAGCAGGTCATAAATTTGACCTTTGGATCCCACTCTTGGTGTCCATTGAAGCTGTGACTTTTATGAGGGACCATGCCTCAGATTTATAAAAAGAAAATAATAACAATTCTAATCCCAAGTCCATTAATTCGGAGACAGATTTTCAAAAACGTACCTCACATCCTACACCTATCTATTGAACTATTTGGTTCCTATTCTATCCAGTGTTTCAAAATTCGGCCGAGCCAGACCCCTGCCCAGGTAGACTTGGCACAAAAACCGGTCCAAAGGCTGGTTTGTTACCAAACCGGTGGTAATAAATCGGCCAGCTTGGTCGAGTCTGACTTAAACTGGTGGAGCCAGTCAAACCCGGTCAACAACGGAAATTGGAGGGAAAGCAGAGATAGAACATGTTGAGCCTCGTGTGAGCTTCTCCACTTTAATAGAATATAACTCTTCTTGTGCCACCCCCACATTCTCATGGATCTACCTCACCTCCAGGAAACTAAATTTCTCACCAGAAATCTGGTTTGACAAAATCTCCTTTAACCTGCAGGCAATTATCATGGAGATGGCTTTATAAATGAAATTGCAGAATGAAAGCGCCTGAATTTTAGAAATGAACTGGGGTTATCAGTCTTTGGAATCAGTGCAGTAAAGGGAGCATTATAGGATGCCAGTATTTGTCCATAGAATCTAGACTTCTCATTGACTTTCCACCAGTCTTCTTCTATGAAATGAAAGCACTCTCAAAATAATTCCACAGGCAACCCGTCATGCCTGGGGCTCTTATATTTTAAAAACTTTGAAGACCTATAAGTAATTCTTCCCTTCTCACCTCCTCCATTAAATTTTGGTTGTCTTCAAGATTCACAAAAGTAGGGAAAAATGTAGACATTCTTAAAACCTCAACTATTGTTTCTCTTCTCTCAGCCTTATAAATAGATCCTAAATAACTCACACACTCTTGCACTATATCTTTGAAGCTAGTTGCCAGTAATCCATTTGATTTTTATACCCTCCACAGTGTATTATTTTTCTGTAGGTTGCAAATGATGAAAAAACTAACGAGTTCTCAAACCCAGCTTGTAGCCACAATGCCCTACATTTTAGACTCCTGGATTTTTCTTTATCCAAAAGCAGTGCCCTCTTCTTTGCTTCCAGCTCATTCGCCTTTAATTTTGTGGCTCAATTAAGAAACCAAAACCATCACTACAGGGAATCTAGTTTTGCCTCCACTTCCTTAAGCAATCTCTCCTTATGTATTTTGTAAATTGCCAACTCAATGGACTGTTTAGCCCTTTTGAGGTTCTGTTCAAATTGTAGGGCATTTGATCCCTGAGAAGAACCATCAAATGGAATCCATACATCCTTTAGTTTATTGACATATTTCTCCTCCTTAACCATTCAGGATTTAGGTTGAAGGGACGAGGGGTTTTCTCTTTTTAGGAGCCAATTTTAGTATTACAGGGGAGTGGTCAGAATCCCCTCCACAGAAGACTGACTTTTGGATCTGATAGCTTCATCTAAAAGTAGGTCTGATATAAGAAAATGGTCTAGCCTTTTCACATTTCTATCTACTCCAACCGTCGTATTTCTCTAAGTAGGGGAGAGATTTATTACCTCAATAGTGTTGGAGAATCCTCAGGAATTTCTATGCAACATGTGAAAATTGATAAGTGCGATTTTGTTCCACTTCTAAAACGAGTTGATATCTGGGGTAAGAAGCACGCAACAATACTCTTTTATTTCACTTGATGCACCATAATTAAAATAATTCCCATCATTAGAAGAGTGTGAATTGCATGTTCACTACTGGAGACATTTTTATTGATCGGGTCCTGGGGAGATTATATAAAACGTGGAGAAAGATACATAAGTGACCCAATTCATCACAAATGTATCAATCTGTGCAGAGCATTCGAAATGTATTAGCATTAAGCACAGGTAGATCCAGCTAACTGTCTTATGCCTTTGAAATTTCCACCTTCACCACCATAGCCTTGAGCTTCTCCACTTTAATAGAATGTAGCTCTTCTTGTGCCACCCCCACATTCTCATGGATCTACTTCACCTCCAGGAAACTAAATTGCTCACCAGGAATCTGATTTGAAAAAATCTCCTTTAACCTCTAGGCAATTATCTTGGAGATGGTTTTATAAATCAAATTACAGAATGAAATCGGCTTGAATTTTAGAAATGAACTGGGGCTATCAATCTTTGGAATCAGTGCAGTAAAGGTAGCATTATAGGATGCCATGATTTTTCCAGAGAATCTGGATTTCTCATTGACTTTCCACTAGTCTTCTTCTATGAAATGAAAGCATCCTCAAAATAATTCCATAGGCAGCCCATCAGGCCTGAGGCTCGTATATTTTAAAAACTTTGAAGACTGGTAAGTAATTCTTCCCTTCTCTCACCTCCTCCATTAGATTTTGGTTGCCTTCAGGATTCACAAAACTAGGGAAGAATGTAGACATTCTTAAAACCTCAGCTATTGTTGCTCTTCTCTCAGCCTCATAAATAGATCCTAAATAAGTCACACCCTCTCTCTCAGCCTCATAAATAGATCCTAAATAAGTCACACCCTCTTGCAGTATATAGTTGAAGCTAGTTGCCAGTAATCCATCTGATTTTTTACCCTCCACAGTGTATTTTTTTCCTGTAGGTTGCAAATGATGAAAACATTGACGCGTTTTCAACCCCAGCTTGTAGCCATAATGCCCTTCTTTTTAGACTCTAGGAATTTTCTTTATCCAAAAGTAGTGCCCTCTTCTTTGCTTACAACTCATTCACCTATAATTCTGTGGCTCAATTAAGAAACCAAAACCATCACTTTTGTACAGGGATTCTAGTTTTTCCTCCACTTCCTTAAGTAATCTCTCCTTCTTATGTATTTTGTAAATTGCCAAATCAATGGACCTGTTTAGTCCTTTTGAGGTTCTCCTCAAATTGTACGGAAGCTGATCCCTGAGAAGAACCATCAAATGGAATCCATGCATCCTTTAGTTTCTTGACATATTTTTCCTCCTTAACCATTCAGGATTTAGGTTGAAGTGATGAGGGGTCTTTTCTTTATAGGAGCCAATTCTAGTATTACAAGGGAGTGGTCAGAATCCCCTCCACATAAGGCTGAATTTTGGATCTGATAGCGTCATCTAAAAAGAGGTCTGATATAAGAAAATGGTCCAACCTTTTCGTAATTCTATATACTCCAACCCTCTTATTTCTCTAAGTAGGGGAGAGCTTTATTACCTCAATAGCATTGGAGAATCCTCAGGAATTTCTATTTAACATGTGAAAATTTATAAGTGGGATTTTGCTCCCCTTCTAAAACAAGTTGATATATGGGATAAAAAGAATGCAGCATTACTCTTTTAATTGACTTGATGCTTCATAATTAGAATAATTCCCATCATTAGAAGAGTGTGAATTTCATGCTCACTATTGGAGACCTTTTTATTGATTGGGTCATAGGGAGATTCTATGAAACCTGTGAGAAATGAAAGGTGGGATTTTTTTACTTTCTAAAGAAAATTGATATCTGGGTAAGAAGCGTGTAACAATGGTCTTTTAATTTTCTTGAAGCTCTATCAGTACTCTGTGAATGGTGGTAGTTGGAATGCAGTGGTTTTCATTGGTTTTGATTATGCCTTTGTTAGATGTTTAAAGAGTGAAACTAACATAGTGGTTCTTCTTGATGATTATATTATACCTAAGTAAATCTGATGGTTAATGGGTTGGCTCTCTATTATTTTCTTCCATTGATTTCTTGGGTTGATTAATATGGCTTAGATGGTGTTGCAGTGTATTTCTAGTTTTCTGATTTTTGAATTTACTTTTTCACTATCCCCTGAGGGTTATATGAAGTAGAAAATAAAGTAACTCTTTTGTGGCCTTGCTATACTATTGATGGCCTTTTCGACTGGTATAAATGCTTCATAGAAAATTTATATTGTTCCTGTTTCAGGTTTCAAATTTCAATTTACTCTATTACTTTATTTACAATTTAACCACTTTACTGTGTTTGTTGCTCATATGTGTGCATTAGTTTGTTGGTTGAAAACTAGTGTAGTTGTCCTTGCTGAGAATACTTTTGTTTCCTTGTTATAATATATTGATGGTCCTTTCGATTAAAGTACTTGGGTCCAAAGAGTTTGTCCAGAGCAGTGATTTATTACAATTTACAATGCATTACCGCAGACAACTTCAAGTACTGCAAAGTTGGATTTAGCACCAACTCATCCAATTAGGCTTGGATTGGCCTTGAACTTCTCTATTTTCTACTATGAAATAATAAATTCACCTTAAAGGTATGCATGTTTCCCTTTTTTCACTGATATAAAAAGTATGCTTAAGTAGCCTAGTGCATTTAGAAAGTTTTAGAAGTGAGTATATGCCAAATTTGCTATGACTTTTTTTCATATATATTATGTGTGTTGCAGGGCTTGGCATCTGGCCAAGCAAGCTTTTTATGAAGCTATTGCAGAACTTGACACCTTGAGTGAAGAGTCATACAAAGATAGCTCTTTAATCATGCAACTCTCGAGGGATAATCTTACTTTGTGGACATTTTATCTCCAGGAAGATGGGGGTAGGATTGAGTTTGCTATTAACTTCTCCAAGTTTTGTATGGGAAAGAATTAGATAATTTAGTTGACTGTATCGATCATAAATATATATGTTTAATGCTAAACGTCTATCATATAACATTTGTTTAATATTATGCCACACTGAGGCAATCTTCAAAATAGTCTTAAGGTCAGTTTGGCCCATGTCCTATAAGACACAATCTCAAATGTTCATTAGGAGATCAATTAACTATTGCCAAGGAGACATGTTGCCGACTGTGCATGGGTACAAACATGTATCCGTCATCCTCTTTACTAGGCCAGGACAAAGAATAATCAATTGCAGCTTTGCCAATTGATGAACTGATAGAGAAGGCTGATGGTTTTTATGGTGTTTTCCCTGGTGAGCAACGATTATCTTTTACTTCTGTGGATTTTCTTGGGAGTTCCTGTCAATTATTTATATTTCCCTCTCCCCCCTCTCTTGGTTATGGAATTTTATGTCTCATGGTTTATATTATAACTATTTGTTCGCTAGTGTAAATGTTTATCTCAAATACTTCTAATTTTTCATTTCTTTAAGTAATGTTTGATTCCATGGCCTTCCTGATTTTGACTGGTCATTGCAGAGCATAAGTACGAGATTGTTAACCGGTTGCAAGCTAGAAAGAACATATGTGGAATGACTGGTGATGGTGTTAATGATGTACCTACACTGAAGAAGGCAGGCATAGGAATTGTTGTTGTTGATGCAACTGATGAAACAAGAAGTGCTTCTGACATAGTTTTGAGTCAATAGTAAAAACATAAAAAGAAAAGAAAATTTAATAAAACATTTAACATACAAAATAAAGTTTAAACAAATTTAATGAATTGATGAAGCCTTCAAACTTGGTACCTAGCAACATCTTAGACCTTTCTCTTATAGCACTGGTATAGGCAAACAATTTAGATGGCGCCCTATAATCTTGTTGTTGGGAAAAGACATGACTTTGATGTTCTGGATCAGGGAAGCACCTTTCCATGCATGTCATAAGTCCTCTGCCAACCTCCCCATCCTCATTAAATCTGCTCTTATCATAAAAATATTGTGGGTTTAAGAAGTACCCAGCAGCATGTAAGGGGGAATGCAATTGCCTATCCCAACGTGCATCTATAATGTCCCAAAGAGGCATATACTTTGTCTCATCATCCCCATATCTTCTTTTGATGGCCTCCTTTGCGATATCCATCGCCTCATAAATGTAACCCATAGCGGGTTTGTCACCATCAACCATCCTGAAAGTTCAAGCATTCAAATTTAAAGAAATATGAAACATTGTAAATAAAAAGAAGCTTGAAATGAAATTTAAAAGATGAAAAAGTTAAAAGACTTGAAGTACCTGAGAACTCTAACAAGGGACTTTGTCACAACAATAATCTCTTCGGCATCTTTCCAGAAACCATCATTAAACACAAGTGCAACAATTTCGATGCCTTCAAGGGTCTTGGAATGTTTAGATCCCATCCACTTAGGTCCCAAGAACATCCTCTTCAGATTTATCTTTTGCTCAACCACATATTGCAAAGATATGAAATTTGTTGCAAATCTAGTCACTGTAGGTCAAACAATTTCTTTACCTTCAGTGTATTTTCTCATAGTGTTTAGGACAATAGTGTGGTTGTATAGGTATTTGGTTATGGATTTTGCCTTCTCCACAACCTCATGTATCCAATGAAGCTTACCAATGTCCTCAAGCATTAAATCTATGCAATGGGCAGCACAAGAGGTCAAAAAAATAGTGGGGTGCCTAATCTCAAAAAGTCTACCAGCATCCATATAATTAGTTGCATTATCGATGACAATTTGTACAACATGTTCTTCTCCCACTTCTTGAATGACTTCCTCCATCATTTCATAGATAAGTTGGGCATTCTTAACCTTGTTTGAAGCATCCACTGATTTGAGAAACATTGTGCCTGTGGGACAAGATACAAGGAAATTTATTAAAGTTCTATTCCTTTGATATGTCCATCCATCACTCATGATGGTGCACCTTGTTTCTACCCATGATGCATGAAACTCAGCTAGCACAAGCATGACATCTTCAACACTCTCTAACAACATATCTGTCCTAAGGCTCTCTGATGTAGGGGCTTTGAACCCTGGACTTGCAATAGCAGTTGCATCAATCATAGCTTGCCAATAAGGACTTCTGGCACAGTGGAAAGGTATGTTAGAATAGTACCAAAAGTTACCAATGGCCTTCCTTGCCTAACTATGGATATTTTTTTTCCAACCAGTGGCATCCAAGGTAGGTTGGGAACCGGGTTTTGTGCGGGGAGCAAAAAAGGTGTTTATGTTTCCACCTCCAGTGTTGAAGGAAGGAGTCGAATGATTAGTTTGGCCTTGAGTTTGACTTGGCCTTGGAGGCATCTGTGGGAAACTTGGGAACGACATTGAGGATTCAACAAAGTGAGGTGACATGGGGCTAGTGGTAGAAAAACTATCAACTCCAAGAGTTCCTATTTCAGTATTTTGCTTTGCTTTCTTGGCATTATGCTGATCTAACATATCAAGGGCCAAGGTTGCTTGGAGTTTGACATTATCGTCAACCTTGCTGCAAAGACCTATATCATGGCCAGGTATTTGTGCAAGGTGGAACTTGAATCTATAAATGCCTCCACTACATTTCGATTTGCAAAATTTACAAAGGAGCCTGGGGTCTCCGGGAATCTTGTCAGAATAAGCCCAAGCAAAGTCCTTCTCCCTCGGCATTGTTGTTGCTTTGAAATTGTGTTGAATTTGTGGCTTCTGTTAAGATTTGGAGTTGTGGCTTCTATTTAATTTGTGGCTGCTGTGAAAGACAATAAAAAATCAAATTTAAAAATGATCCAAAAATTTAAAATATGCTAGAATTCTAAAAATTTAAATGAAGACAGATATCAGTAAACAACTAAACACATATATTATAGAGACTATGCAAAAGGCGAGTGAGGATCACTGTTATGGAGCAGTATTCTAATGTACTAGGAGTCTAGGAGATAGATAGGTGTGACTCTGTAAGGATCACTGCTATAAAAACAGGGACAATTCTAAAAACAGGCTATGGGTAGAGACCAGTGAAACAGGACAATTCTCACAGGCTATGGGTAGATACTAGAGACCAAGCATATACCCCAATGAAACTTATCTATAAAGTCTAGTTGCCTAAGTATAGCCTGTGAACTTGTTTGTTCCAGTTTTGAGTGGCTGTGAGCAGAGACTGAGAATTAGATTCCACTCGGATAGAGTTTGTCAGTTATTTTATATGCAGGAGTTCAAGACAAAGGAGCATTTTCCTGCTACCGAGAGTGAATCAAATAAAGGAAAACAAGCCCTACATGCATTTGAAATTCTTGTGGACCCCTATCTCATTGCAAATGGCATCAAGTGATATCCTTGCACTCAATGTTGTTTTACATATACATAGTTTAACTAAGAATCTACTTTCTGTTTTAGTGATGATAGACCTAGGATGCATTGTTGAGTTTGATGATCACCAAGTCCTCATCCAAAAGAGATGCGTAGAACCTTTGGCTAAAGGTGTTCAAGAGGGTGGCCTATACAAGGTGGAGGGAAATCTTGTGATTGCCCTAGTGCATCATAGTGATAGGTCATTTGCACTATGCAGCCTTTTCAATATTGAATGACACGAGTATTATAAAATTTCAAGGTTGAGAAGAATTTAAACTTATAGATGTAACATTTAGAAACATCATACCTAGTTTGCGAGTTGTGGACAGTGGAAGCTCTGCGGCGTCGACGGTGGAAGCTCTAGCCTCTGCGGCGTAGTGGAATGGCTCTACGCGTCGATGGTGGAAGCTCTGCGAGTCTGCGGCATAGTGGAATGGCTCTGCGCGTCAACGGTGGAAGCTCTGGGAGTCTGTGGCGTAGTGGAATGGCTCTGCGCGTCGACGGTGGTCCGATATAACGACAACCTGAACCCCGATAAACCTAAAACGAAATCTGGCGGGACTTGGGAAATCGGCAAAGTCGCGTTAATTAGGAAAATCGGCAGACTCGCAAGTCAAACTCGCGTTGACCACTAGTCAAACTCGGTCAACACGATTTGACTCGCAGAGTTTCGGATCAGAACTTTTCACCGACGAGCAGAGTATGAATCGCGATTAATCGGCAAAATCGGCGATTCCTGTTTCACTGGTTGTTATAGACCCCTCCCCCTTAGGGGAACATCGTCCTCGGTGTTCTATGATACCTATGACCAACAAGATCGCTGAAAAGAAAAACATACTGCCTATGGAGCTTTATAACCCAGCGCATTGTAGTATTTACAGTCAACAACCTGCTCAAAAGCAAAACCATCATGACAAACATGACAACCATACCACTTATTGGAGCTTTATAACACAACTCATTCTGGTATTTGCCAACATGTTCGGTCTTATAAGTAGCCTGTTCATTGGATCACTCTAACTGATGGGAGTATTACAACTCTACCCATAGAGTGCCTCAAACAGACTCATCCTCAATGACTCTTGATACCCATTGTTGTAAGAAACTCAACCGACGGAAGATACTCCTCCCACCTCTTTTGTTGATGCATGACATACATCCTGATCATATCCTCCAGTGTCCTGTTGACCCTTTCTATCTATCCATCTGTCTGTAGATGATAAGTTATATTGAAGGCCAACTCTATTTTCAAACCTGCAAATAACTTCTTCCAAAACTTGTAAGTGAACTTGGCATCTCTATCAGACACAATCTTCTTTGGAACACCATGCAACCACACTATCTCCTTGATGAAGACTTGGGCTACTTCACTAGCTCAATAAGTAGTCTTCATTGGAATGAAGTGAGCTACCTTGCTCAACCTGTCAACTACAACCATGATGGAATCATTATGCTTTAATGTCCTCGGAAAACCTATAATGAAATCCATGAAATGACCTCCCATTTCCACTCTAGAATTGGAATAGGTTGTAACAAACCAGCGGGGTGCTTACACTCAACTTTCACCGGCTGATAATCCAAGCATCTTGCAACAAACTTTGCCACTTCCTGCTGTAGATTTGACTAGTAGTAGAACTTCTTCACAGCTGTTAACATCTTCTAACATCTTGGGTGCCCTGAATAAGACTTAACATGAAACTCCCTCAAGAAAATCTTCTTGAGCTCACTATCATCCGACACATAGATCTTGTCCCTAAATCTCACCAAGTCATGTGTCGTGAGATGATAGGCCATATCTTGTTCACCTGTACTCTGTTGTAACCTGTGCCTAAGCTCCTTGTACCTGTCATCTTGCTATCTTGCTTGTAAGATCCAATCCTGTAAATATGTCCCGTAAGAGCTCACAACTGCAACATGGTTTACCTGCACTCTCCTACTAAGACCATCTGCAACCATGTTCTCCTTTCCTTTAATGTATCTGATCTCAAAGTCGAACACAATGAGAGTACCTAACCATCTAGCTTGCTTGGTATGTAGATTAGGTTGGTCAAATAGATACCTTAGTCCAATATGGTCACTCATTAATACAAACCTCCTGGTAAGAAGATGATTCCTCCACGTGTTCAAGGCATGAATGATCGTTTCCAAATCAAGATCATGAGTCACATAGTTATGCTTGTGCTCATTCAGTTTCCTTAAATCATAGCACACCACCTGTCCCTCCTACATAAGGACTCCACCAAGTCCTCTCTTGCAAGCATCTTTGCACCCTACGGACTCTTTATCTGGATTTACAATATTTAACACCAGAGCATTTGTAAGCAATTGCTTCAACTACTCAAAACTTGTTGCACAATATTTTGTCCATTCAAATTTATTTCCTTTCCTCTACAATGATGTAATAGGATATGCAATCCATGAGAAGTTCCTGATGAACCGCTTGTAGTAACCTACTAGCCCCATGAATGATCTGACCCCATCCACATTCTTAGGATTTTCCCATTCCATGATAGCTCTTATCTTTGGCGAGTATACTACTATGATTTCCTTAGAAACATGTCCCAAGTAGCGTACCTTTGTCTAAAAGAAGTTGCACTTATTAAGCTTGACATACAACTGATGCTCTCTTAGAAATCTCAATATTGTTGCTAAGTGTTATGCATGTTCTTCCTCATTCTTAAAATATATCAATATATCATCAATGAATACAATCACAAACTTGTCCAGATAAGGACATAATACACTATTCATCAAGCACATCAAAGTATTTGGAGCATTAGTCAAATTGAAATGAACCACAACAAACCTATAATGTTTATACCTAGTCCGAAAAGTAATCTTGTAGATGTCCTCTTCTTTGTTGCATACCTGATGGTATTCTGATCTCATATAAATCTTTGAGAACATTGCTTTCCCCTTCAACTGATCAAACAAATCATCAATCCTTGGTAACAAATACCTTTTCTTGATCGTCACCTTGTTTACCTGCCTATAATCAATGCACAATCTGAGAGTGCCATCCTTCTTCTTCACGAACAACACTGGTGCACCACAAGGAGATACACTTGGCTTAATGTATATCTTATCAAGCAATTATTTCAACTGCAACTTTAATTCCATCAACTCTAGAGTGTCCTGTAAGGTGCCTTTGATGTTGGTGTTGCTCCTGGTACCAACTCAATAGAAAATTCTACTTCCTTGTGGTGAGGAAACTCCAAAATCTTTGCTGGAAATACATCCTGAAATTGTTGCAAGATAGGGTACCTCTTGAGGAATTCCACATCCTCAACATCCTTACCCTTGTCACTGGAAATATGGATTGCAAATAATACACACCCCTTCTTACAACTACACTTAGCCTACATAGCTGTAACCATTCTAACTGAGGTAGGCTTCTTTCCCTGCAAGATTCTCTTTTCCCCATTATCATCTAGGCACTCAATAGCCTTGTCATAACAATCTACTTTGGTCCTGTGTAGGTACAACCAATCCATACCCAAAAGCATGCTAATGACCCCAATGGAAGCACATTAGATGTGCTAATGTAGGCATACCATTCAACTCAAATACACAAGTTTGTACCTAATGATGAACTCTCTCCTTAGTACTTGTAGCTAGCTACACCAACCAAGACTCTCCATGCACTTCTTTTATCAAACCACACTTATCCACTAGGTCAGGATTAACATAACTATAATTCGATCTAGGGTCAATCAAAATAGAAACAACTCGATCACAAAGCTTACCTTCCATCTCAATAACAAATGCTTGGTGATTTGTCTGCTTGTTGTCCACGACTGCATAAATATGAGGAATGTTATGACCAACATTCCCAACTGTCTGCGCCTCTTGAACGCTATACACCTAAGGTCTGCCACCCTAGCACAATAGACAATCCTTCTTGCGATGATTTTCGCAACAAATCCATCATTGCAACAGTCCCCTACCATTACCTCTATTTTGTTTCTCTCCAGGCTGCAAGCCATGTCCCTTCTCAATTGCATTAAATTTCTTGCAAGGAACAACATTTTCTTTCTCACCTACATCCTAAGGTCTTCCCCACTTCGGTGGCCACTTCCCTCTCATTCCCCTTTGAATCACACTTAGACTCAGATTTATGCTTTGATTGCTCATAACAATGCTTCAGTTTTGTTGATGGCTTCCTACAACAATCATGGCTCATCAAACTCAATCTGGTCTCTATATGCTGCTGGCAACCCACTGATGAACCTTTGAATCTTCACTTTCTCATCCTTGAGGTAAGGAACATACCTCAACAACTCCAGGAACCT
Organism: Pinus taeda; assembly: GCA_000404065.3. Classification (NCBI taxonomy): domain Eukaryota; kingdom Viridiplantae; phylum Streptophyta; class Pinopsida; order Pinales; family Pinaceae; genus Pinus; species Pinus taeda. The sequence goes on from APFE030216014.1 coordinate 78,475, forward strand.
GCTAGTATACTTATCATCTGTCATGGAACCCATTTGTAGCTCATAAAACTCCTTAGCTCAGTCATCATAATATCTCTCAGATAAATGCTTCTTCTTGAAGAGTCTCTCAAACTCATCTTGAATCAACTCTTCTTCTCGAATTCCTATGACATTCTTCACATATTACCACCAGATATCTGCTTTCCATTTAAGACTGAAGGTGGCTATTTTGAATTCCATGTTCTCTTGATAATTATGCAATCAAAATAATTTCTTCATCCCAAGCAACCGTGCATATGCATCTTCTGACTTCTTCATCTCTCCATCAAAGGTAGGAGGTTTGACTTTCTTGAACTCCTCAGGAAAGTACTTCCTCCTATAAGTATGATGGCAGTGATGATGATGATGTATTATAGACGAGGAACTAGAATGAAACCCATACATACCAGTCGTCCTATCAGATGTGCCCAATGATCTTCCACCTCTAATTGTGTCCCCTCTATCCAACCTGTATCCTGACCAAGACATGCCACCATATGCTCCATTAGTCTTATCTTCCTGTTCTTGACTAATCCTCAACTGTCCATGTCTCTGTAAGTCTGAAAAACTCTGAAGATGACTGCATTGACCTCTAGCTATTTTTCCTGAGCCCTTGCAAGTATTTCCTATGCCTCAACCAACCTATCATTTTCTGCCTTGCAATTTCTAATCTCTATCCTCAAACTCCTCAATTTGTCTACTATATCAGGATAATACTCATCTCTTTGCTGCCCAACTGATCTATAAGGAGAGTCACAAGCACTGTAGTCCACCATTTTGCTCGTCATATTTGATTTTCTTCTTCGTGAAGGTATATCATGTTAGATAAACCAAATAGATACCATAACTAAAATCATACTTCAATGACATTCAGGGGAGGCTTATCTCATTTGCAAAATGAGTCCACATTAGCATGATACATATATAATAATAATCACATCAATATGTCAACATCATGCATGGCAATACCAACTACATACCATGAACTCATACATGACAACCATAACCATGACAATGCATGCATAATCACATGCATCTAGCCCATCAGGTCCAAGTGTTTGAACCAAGCTATGATACCACTTTGTAATGCGACCTCCCAAATTTACTCGCTCCTACTGGCCTTCCGGGGTAAACATGAGCGAAGGGATAATATAACATGACTCAAACTCTTAAGTATAGTTAAGGAAGTGGAATCAACAACTTCAAACTTTACTGACTTCCCCACGACTTCCCTTAGGTGCTACAGGACCCCCAGGAGCTAAACAACCATTCCAGGTGCCCAGACCCTAAGATAACTTGCTTTTTCATTGACCTGGAGCCCCAATCACTTGCATAACAAGGCAAAACAATGACTGTAACCCTCTAGTCGCATGGATCACCCTGCTTCCTAGCGACTGTAGACTAATTTACTCAGTTTTGTGCCCGTGACCCCGAGATCTGAGCCACTTTTTCAGGGCTAGGATCCATACCTCTACCTAGAACTTGATAGAACTTTCGTAAATGGTAAGTGACACAAGGAAAAATCCTCTAACACAAAACTTAGACAAGGACATGACCTAACCAGGTATAACCATAAAAATCATTTCGTCAAACACATAGTTGCGGGGGAGCGCACCCCCCCCTTCGAACCCGCTCCCGAAGCGCGCTCCGGGCGGGAGCGGCTCAGGAGCGTGCTCCCTAAATCGTTCCCAGACGGGAGCGATTTTCGGGAGCGCACTCCCTACCAAAAAAATTTCGCTCCTTGCCGATTTCGGGAGCGACCTAGGGAGCGGCCGCTCCGTCGCTCCCGGAGCGATTTTTAAAGCCCGGGAGCGATCGGGGAGCGATCGCTCCCGATCGCTCCTGGGCTTTAAAAAATCGCTCTGGGAGCGATTTTGAGCCGGCCGGGAGCGGGTCGGCGGAAAAAAATTCCGCGGACCCGAAAAAAATAAAAAAAATTTAAAATTTTTTTTGTTTTAAAAGGCCCATTGGGCCTAAAAACATTTCATTGTGAATGTTTGAAGAATTGGAAGAGCTTGAAGAGCTTGAGTTTGGAGCAAAGAAGAGCGAGGAGCGAGGAGGAAGGAGCGAGGAGTAAGCCTGCAGAGGTAAGTAAGTTAACAATTTAGCTAATCTAGCTAGTTTAATTTAGTTAGGTAGTAATTTAGAGAATTTAATTTAGTTTATTGAGTATTAAAATGATGAATTGCAATTACATTAATAAATTAAGTTAATTAATGCCAATAAATGAAATTAATTTGCAGATTGTCCCTACAAACATCAAACACCATGGACCTCACCATATTTCTGGGCATTTTCCTCTTCCTGGTCCCTTTTATGGTTATTATGGTGGTGGAGGGTAGGAAACGGAGGGGCCAAACTGTAGAGGGGGATGAAGAAGCTGGAGGAAGTGAAATGGGTGAAAACCCCGGTGAGGAGGAGCTGGAGGAGGGTGAACAGGGCACTCAAAAGACTAAACAAGACCAAACCCCATTGTGGAAATATGTTCAAAGGGCTGAAACAGGGAGAGGGGGTGGAACCACTAAATTTCATTGCCCCCATTGCAACACTGATTACACAGGTTCATACACCCGTGCTAGAAGACACCTCTGCGGGAAAAGGCCATGGGATGGAGAGAAACAAATAGGAATCAAAACTTGTGCAGCGGTGTCAACAGTGGATAGAGCCAAATACATAAGGGAGGAGGAAGAAGCCCAATACCAATCAAAAAGATCAAGGGGTTTCTTTGAGGGCTCACAATCACAAAGAACTCCTTCAGCATCCTCCCAAGGTAGTGGATTTGGAGGCTCAGGGTCATCATCTTTAAGGCGTAGAACCAT
>APFE030216014.1:81437-92411 GCA_000404065.3 Pinus taeda
AAAAATCGCTCCCGGATTCGCTCCCAAACCGGGAGCTTCTGAAAATGGTCGCTCCCGCTCCCGCTTCCGCTCCCGCTCCCAAGTAACATAGGTCAAACACATAGTGAACATGCAATCTATAGGTCATGAATGCATATCAGAACATAGATATCTGATACTTATCTAAGGATTATCAAGAAGGTATAATTCCCTCTCATGATAGCTGCAATAACATCTATTAGGTCATGCATTCAATAACCATTTATTTACCAATCACACATGATGAGAACCATAACTAGAATATGTCATAATACCATGCTTATAACCAACATATAACCAGGATAATAACAATGATAAAACTATTAAAGCCACTTTTATAACCAAGATAATAACAATGATAAAACTATTAAAGCCACTTTTATAACCAAGATAATAACAATGATAAAACTATTAAAGCCACTTAATAACAAGTATAAATACTCATGAAATACAAGAGGAATTTAGCTCTTATTAACATATGAAAAAGCCAACCAAGTCAGGGACTTCCATGTACCACCTGACCATAGATTGGGCTAAACCAAATTTTTCTTTCAACCAATCACTCATGTGCCATATTCCAAGCATGAATGTGGGATCTCATGGAATAAATCAATCCATAAACAAACAAGGGAATCTAGAGGTTAAGCCACCTCCACTCTCACCCTACTGTGATCTCACCTAAACCGGTCCCGAGATCATAAAACCAAACTGAGCTTGGATTCCTCAATATTCTTTCACCATACCGTGAGAAATTTTCCTGTCTCCACCCACCTGTCGAGGGCTTCCCAGAGAAAATCATCTCCACCCCCAACCCTTGGGATTTTCCAGAGACCATCTCAACTAGATCCAAAAAAATTTGGCAATCCAAATCTCAACCAAGAATTAATCCCATCATAGCATGGCTATCCAGAAATGGCAAGGCAAGGTTGAAACCACTGTCAAATCGGGTAAAACTGATGCCAATGACAACAAATGAACCAAATACAGACATGCATATACCATGCATGCCAAAACCAGCTAGGAAATCATACATGCAACCTATTACCTGCAAGTATTCACGCTGAAGCCACTTGATCCAACTCTTACTTGCTTGATCCTTGCTTTCCTTTGCTTGCTTGTTTTTCCTCTCCTCTTGGTGCATTTCTCCTCTCTGCAATCAATTTCAAACCTGAATTGACAAAAAGCCCCAAACTAATGCTTTTATCTCTTTTTATTATTGATGTCTCTAATTTCTTCATTTTCCTCTATTTTCCTTCAATTTCCTCCTCACATGCAATCTATGACCTTTCACCTCCCTTTTCTCTTAAGTTTATTTATTTTCATAAATAAATGCCAATAATGTCTTTAAGCCTTTGCCAATTTCCTTAGCCATAATAAACAACAAGTGATGCCCACTAGGATGTTTTACCCAACATTCAACTTGAAATACGTGTCCCATGACTTTGGTCTTATTTTTCATTTCTTAACTTTATTACATGAATTTTTAATCCGGGGTTGTCACAAAAGTAGGGTTGCTTGAAGTCGAGTTTAAGCCGCAGTTAAGGGCTAAGATTAGCCACAAAGAGAGACCAGGTTAATCCTGGTCTAGCTGCAGAGGTAAGGTTGTTCAAGGCCTGATCAAGCAAATATTAAGGAGCAGTCTAATACTTGGTTAGATCTCTATTTAAGGCCCTAAGTAAAAGGAAGTTGAAGGGCTTGGTTAGTCCATATTCTAAAGACATAATTAATGGCAAACTTGATCATAAATCTCTGATCAAGGTCAGTGTGCAAGGAATCACAAACAGTAGTAGCAAGATCAATGATGACCAAACCTTCGCAAACTGATATGAAGAATTGAGGTATGAGCTTTTTGTTCAATTTTTTGGTATTATACATTGCTATAGGTGAATGTTTGGCATGTTCTAGTACATGAGTTAATGAAGCAACAAACAAATCTACGATAGTGAATCTTATATTAGCAGACAATAATTCGGGCATGTATTAGTTGAGACAACAATGAAGTTATTAGTATTTGGATGCTATTGTAAGTGGGTCATGATCACTATTACAGGAGCCCACAATTTATTCTATCTTTTATTTTAAGGGTGGCAGGGTGGTGCTAGGAAAGGAAGTTGTAGCTTCCTTTAGGAGGTTGTTGCCTCCTTCCAGTGAGTGTTGGTAAACTAAGGGGTTGTAGCCTCCATCAAGTTGCAACTTGTAAACAAATTGAAACTATCTAGATAAATTTCGGTGGTTTTCTTCCCACATTGGATTTCCACCTAAGTCTTTGTGTATTATTCTTGCTATGTATTTCTGTTAATGTTCTATGATCTTTAAATTGTTTAAAATTTATGAAATATTGATTCAACCCCCCCTTAGTATTTCCAACAATTGGTATTAGAGCAGGATACCCTCAAAATAGTCTAATCAGTGGAGGGAAGATTGTGAATAAATATGGATCAAATCGAAAGCATCCCTCGAAAAAAAATTCAAGTATTTGTTGGAAATTATTATGAATTATGAAACAACAGCATGGAAACCTACTTGAAGGCTTTAGGAGTGGATTTTTGGAGTTGCATTGTTAATGGCTACAAAACCGCAAAAAATCCTATAATTGAGCCCGATGAGAAGAAATTGTTTAGTTGTAATTCATAAGTTCATCATGCCACCATAAGTGGATTGTCAAGAACCATAAGGACCAAGGTGATAATGTGCACCACAACTAAAGAGGTTTGGGATAAACTTAAAAAAATTTATGAAGGTGATGATAAAGTCAAATAGGTCAAACTTCAACGACATAGAGAACAATTTGAAAGTATGAAAATGGATGAAACAAAAAATATTGCAATCTACTTACTCAAAGTAGATGTAATTGTGAATGTCATTAGAGGATTAGGAGAAGTCGTCAACAAATCTTTGATTGTATAAAAGGTGCTAAGGTCACTTTCTTTAAGATATGCTGCCAAGGTATCTACCATAGAAGAAACCAAGGATTTGAGCAAAATGAAAATGAATGAATTACATGGAACCCTTACAACATACAAAATGAGAACAAATACAAAAGCTCGATAGTCAAATAAAGAACTAGCTTTTAAAGTCACGAAGAAGACAAGAAACAAAGAATTCAAGGTAGAATGAACACTAGACAATGAATCAATTGAAGGAGAAGTGAATTTCTTCAAGAAGCTCAAAAGGGGAACTGGAAAACACAAAGGTAAGTTACCCTTTAAATGTTTCAATTGTAGCAGAAAGGTCATTATGCTAAGAGATGTCCTTTTGGGGAAAAGAAAAACGTCTACAAGAAAAATGTTTATTCTAAGGAAGACAACTGTTCTTCAGATGAGAGTGATACTTGAGAAGGGGAAGCAAGAGAAGTTCTCTTCATAACACAAGAAACCCAAAATAATGATCATAATGTCAATATTAACGAAGAGGTCAGTGATTTAGATGAAGAAATAGAAGAACCAAATATGAAAATAGATTATTTTTGGGGAATAAAAAATGATACAGAAACCGAACAAGAATATAAAGATCTTAAAGAAACTTTGAAGAATAATGAAAAGGAAAATCGCAAGCTCGTAAACAAAAATAGAGAATTGAAAAACCTACTTGAAAAATATGATTAAAAAATATCTCTTTAAAGGTCCAACTTGAAGAAGCAAAAAGAGTTGAGGAAGTAATGAAGATCTAGATGATGAAGAAAGAAGAAGATTGTAAGAAGCTTGAATAGGAAGTTGTATCATTGAGGGTTGAAGTTGACAAGCTCAAAAAGAACTTGAAGAGCTTGCAAGTGTTGGATAGAATTCTTAGCTGTCAAAGGTCCTCATGCGATAAAACAGGTCTTGGCTATACATGTTTATCTTCAAGCAGAGAGGACACAAGTTCCAAACCTCCAAAGGAAAAAATTGAAAAGTACTTCAGAAGTCACTGCAATCACAAAGATGACAACAATGAAATCAAGGACAAAGATCAACAATGGATTGACCCTCCTCCAAGGCAGAAAAATTTCAGAAGATCATCATGGCAATCCAACTTTCCTAGGTATGAAAATATCTTTCTTGTTCATGGTTATTCTTGCAGAAATTTCAGGCATAAAACAATTCATTATAAAATCAATACAAGGTGTAACTATACAAGAAGTAGGAATGATTATGGATATGCAAGAAATGACCATAGATTAGGAAATGTTCATGGATCTACTAACAAAAACTACAATCCATTTGAACCATTGATGAATCAGAACATCGTATGCTACAAGTGCAATAATCTTGGTAACAAGGCACATGATTGCAGGTTTATAAAAGTAGATGCTCCAATCATAAAGACAAAAACGCCAACTATGATATGGGAAAAGAAAAAGAAGGAACATTGAAATTTAGAGTTGATTGCTAAAGATAAAGAATATGAATGGTACATAGACGGTGGGTGCTTGACACATATGATAGGAGATGAAAACAAATTTGTCAGCGTAAAAAGAAAAAGTGATAGTGTTGAATTTGGAGATAAGTCCTCCATTAAGGTACTTGGAAAAGGTGTAGTAAATCTTGGAAGTGAACATTAAGTCCTCCATTAAGGTTCAGGATTTGAAGCACAATCTTCTCAGTGTAGGCAAAATGTGTGATCAAAGGTATAATCTCTTGTTTAATTCCCAAACATGGTAAATTACAGAAGAAGACTCAAGAAAATTGGTTGTAACAACTCAAGAAGACAAAACAACATATACATCTTAGACCAAGCAGAGCGAAAAAAAATTGCAGCCAAACAAAAGAGCTCTAGGGACAACAAAGAAGGGAAGGGTATGAAGACATAAGTCTCGTTGAGTGCCATATGTTCATGGGGAGCAGCCCCAAAGAAGCAAGTCACCCTTTGCCATTGAAATCAAAGGGGGAGAGAAAGGAAGTGAAACATGAAGACAAGGAAAGCTTGAAGTGAAGGGGAGCATGAGTGTTGACATAAATGACAAGGGGGGAGATTGTTGGAAGAAATTGTCATTGATGTCAAAGGGTGAATGGGTTTGATTGATACGATGCACATATTTAACGATATGCATGCAAGAGTCAGTGAATTTGAGTGCAATACCACTCTAGATTGGTAGTGCTCATCACACCATTTTGTTTGATAAGTGGTATGCCTCGTGGCTCCTCACGGTTGAGGAGATATGCCCTCTCAAAGTCGAAGCATCGATGTTGTGGTCAAAGTGCCCCAAAATGAATGATGTTTAGGTCCAATAGTTTGGCATTAAAATTTAAGGAAAATATGTTGATTATTGGATAAATTATGTGGTCTTGGCAGTTTCAAATTGTTAACCAAGTCGACCCTCCGAAAGAGAAATTTTCATTAGGAAATCAGTTTCAAAAGATGTGTTAAGGTTGACCCTGTAAAAAAATTATTTTTGTAAATTTGATTTTTCATTAAGATCAAGCCGGCTCCCTATTTTTGGGGTATTTTAGGGCAAGTCAGCCCCCCTCAAGACCCCCCTTGCTCAAGTATAAATAGGGTACCCGTCTGCCCTCAAATGACATCATTCCAGTCATCATCTTTTGTGTAATTTGCTCTGAAATTTCTGAAGCCAAGGGGAGACACGCAGATCTAAAACAATGTTGAGTTTTAAAGGGTTTTGGTTTACTTTTATCCTTTTGTTTCTATGGTGATTCGTTGTGACATACCGGGTTTTTTCTGAGGTCGGATTTATCCATGTAGCAGACTGCAGAAGAGGCTGAACTTCACCTGAGGTAGCCGCAGAGAGAGGTCTGGTATGGCATCACTAGCCACAAAGATTGTGACCATAGGAAGGGACACAGTAAGGCTGAATCTCAGACCTATTCTAGAGTGCAGAAAGGGCCACAGTAAAGCCGAGTTTGGGCATGATCTAGCCACAAGTAGGGATGCTTGAGGCTGAGTTTAAGCGGCAGTTAAGGTCTGAGATTAGGCACAAACAGAGACCAAGTTAAGCCTGATATAGTAGCAGAGGTAGGGTTGTTTAAGGCCTGATCAAGCAAATATTAAGGAGCAGTACAATACTTTATTAGATCTTTGTTTAAGGGCTAAGTTAAAGGAAGTTGAAGGGCCTAGTTAGGCCATATTCTAAAGGCATAATTAATGGCAGAGTTGAAGACAAATTTTTAATCAAATTCAGTGTGCAAGGAATCACAAACAGTGTCAACAAGATCAATGACAACTAGACCTTTGCAAATTGATATGAAGAATTGAAGTATGAACTTTTTGTTCAGTTGTTTGGTACTGTACATTGCTATAGGTGAATGTTTGACATGTTCCAGTACATGTGCTAATGAAGCAACAATCAGATCTACAGTAGCCAATCTTATATTAGCAGACAATATCCGGGCATGCATCAACTGAAACAACAGTGAAGTTATCAGCGTTTGGATGCTATTGTAAGTGGGTCATGATCCTTGGTACAAGAGCCCAAAATTGATTCTATCTTTCATTTTAAGGGTGGCAGGGTGATGCTGAGCAAGAAAGTTGTAACTTCTTCAGAAGGTTGTCACTTCCTTCCAGTGGGTGCTAGCAAACCAAGGGGTTGTAGCTTCCATCTAGTTGCAACTTGTAAACAAATTGAAACTATCTAGATAAGTTTCAGTGGTTGTCTTCCCACATTAAGTTTCCACCTAAATATTTGTGTACTATTCTTCCAGTGTATATCTATTAATGTTCTAGAGTTTTATTATACCTCTTGTCACACAATAGATTCAAGGTTAGTTGGAGCTATGTTAATTCTTAAAAGTTAATAATTATCTAGGCTGGGAAGCCATATATTTCATGGTTACTTGTGAGGGGATGGCCAATAAAATGCTTTGCTTAGGTACTAGGTTTTCCAAACCATTGAATTATAGAAATTAGGTCACCAGTGTATGAGAAAACAAAATTGCTGTCACATAAGGTCCAATTTCTTAAGGGTCCCCCTCTTTGGTAGGGGTGGGTGGAATTCTTCATATCTCTCATATAGTCTCCATATCCTTTTCCGCAAACATTTGACTAGCAACAAACAATTATGCTGAACTTTTCACTCTCAAATTACTCCTTCAAATTGCTATCTCACAGGGAATCAACTTCATCCATTTATATGGGTACTCACAAACTGTCATAAACTGGGTAAAAGGAGCACCAAGAATCCGTAATTATACTCACTCCTATTTTTGAAAAAAAATACATCAGCAACTCCATCATTTTTCTCAGAGTTCTCTTGATCACATGTACAGGCGCAGGGACACAAGAGAAAAAGCCCTGTCGAAGACTGGATTGGATCTGGACAGAGGTACATTTGAAATCACAAAGAATGAAGAAGGCCAGTAACAAAAATATTTTCTTGACCCTTGGGTTTTAGCAAACCACTATTATATATGGCTACTTATTGATGTTTTCATGACACCTTTTGCTATTTTGTAATGACGTTCTTAGTAAACCACTACAATATATGGCTATTTATTGATGTTTTCATGACAACTTTTGCTATTTTGTAATGATGTTTCAGGATGTATACGAGATTCTCTCTCAAAGATGTATTAAAGAAATGTTTAAAATGTGACTTTTTGTAAAGGTTGTCAGTTATTTTCTTTCCCTCCTATAGGGAAAAGACATTGTCAGATCCCTATTTTTGACGAGGCTTGAAGCCAGCAGAATGCCAGGAGGCATGTATAGATTGTAATTTTATTGCTACATAAAAATAATTACAGATTGTTTTTCCTTTGGAAAAACAAAAAAGAGGAGGTCCAATTTCTTGTTAAGTGAACTTGCAGTATTTTGCTCAGTATAGCTAATGTTACCAATAATCCCCACAAGAACAGTGACCATCGATGAAATGATGGAAACGATTTGTATCCCTCACAATAATTTGCCGTCCAACAATTGCTGAAATGAACTTTATAGCAACGTGACAGTCGCCACAGATCCGAAGGTTCTTGGCAACCCTAACAGGTGTCCCCGGGGATGTTTTGATAAGCCCAAAAGCAATGGCTAGCTTTTCACTGTGACTGTAGAGGGCACACTCTTTTTCATCGTCTTGCAAATCATGCAACACAAAGCGAGTGTTGGGTACATAACCTGCCTCTTTCATCTGCTTGGACAAGTTCTCCAACATTGCATAGATTTCTTCAGATTGTGGATGTGATCGATCTCCTACAAAGAATGGATAAACAATACTGTTGACCTCAATCCAACTGCACCCAGGGCTCTTTTTTAGCCCACTACTTTTCATCATTGTTCTCACCTTTGCTACATCAGCCCATCTGCCAGCCTCAGCATAGATGTTTGAAAGTACAACATAAAATCCAACATTCCTTGGATTTAGCTGAAGAACATGGTCTGCTGCTTGTTGTCCAATCTCTGTATTGTGATAAATTCTACAGGCACCAAGCAAGGCTCCCCATACAGCAGCATCAGGTTCTAGCGGCATCTTTCTGATAAACTCATATGCTTCATCCAGGTGCCCAGCACGACCAAAGAGGTCAACCATGCATGCATAGTGTTCCAACTGGGGTTCAATGCCATAATTATAGGCCATACCACTAAAGTAATGGCAGCCCTGATCAACAAGGCCTGCATGGCTGCAAGCAGACAAAACGGCAACAAAGGTGATATGGTTTGGCTTTGGTCCAATTTGCTGCATTTGATCGAAGAGCTTCAGTGCATCTTCACCCTGTCCATGCGAACCATAGCCAGTAATCATAGCAGTCCATGAGATGACATTTCTTTCGGACATTGTGTCAAATATTTGGCGTGCTGACTCTATACTACCACATTTAGCATACATGTCTATGAGGGAATTCCCTACAGAAACAACCGTGTCAAAGCCATTTTTCACTGCATGATCATGGATGTTTATGCCCTGTTGCAAAGCTGTCAAATGGGCGCATGCACGAAGAACACTATTGATGGTAACTGAGTTGCGTTTTACATCCTCCAATGGCATTCGATAGAAGAGCTTCAAGCCTTCATTAGCAAGTCCACTCTGGACATACCCTGCTATTATCGCATTAAACGACACAACATCTCTCCGAAACATTTTGTCCAACACTTGGCGTGCTGATTCCATGTCCCTGCATTTGGCATACATATCCACAAGCGCATTTGCCACAACAGGATATGTTCCAAGCTGATTTTTAATTATAAAACCATGAATTTCCCTGCCATGGTTTAGAAGCCCTACTTGGGAAGATGCAGGGAGAACACTCGCAATCGTAACAGAATTGGTTTCCACACCCTCCAACTGCATCTGTCGAAATAGATCCAGGGCATCAACCCAATGTCCATTTTGTGCATACCCCGCAATCATTGCAGTCCAAGAAACTACATTTCTCTGAGGCATTTTGTCAAACACTAGGCGTGCAATCTCTAAACATCCACATTTTGCATACATGTCAACAAGAGCACTACTCACATAGATGTTAGACTCCAATCCAGTTTCAATTATGCTCTCATGAATCTCACGACCCTGTTGCAGATTTTCCAGAGTACCACATGCTTTGAGAACAAAGGGGAAAGTAAAATTGTCAGGCTGCAAACCCATATCCTTCATTTGATGATAAAGTTCAAGGGCTTCCTCACAGAAATCCTGCAGAACATGTAATTTAATCATGGAGTTCCACAAGATAGGGTTCCGACTGCTAAAACCATCAAAAACCAGGCGCGCATCCATGATCATCCCACATTTGGCATACATGTTCACAAGCTTAGTACCCAGAAATGCACTTAACAAAATTCCACCTTTGAGGATATGGGCGTGGATTTGTTGGCCCTGTGCTAGTTCTTCCCTGTGAGCACAGGCCTCTAGAACAGAAGCATACATTTCAGACTTTACACGATTGCTTCCATGCTTCATACCATGCGTTATTCTCATCAATTCATGTAATGGATATTCTCCGGAGATTGAACCAGATGCTGCTTCTTCAATCTCACAGATCCCATTGTCCGCATAGCGTTCTGAATTGGGGATTGTCTTGCTGTGATGGATGATACTTCTGACAGACAAGCGGGTTGCCAATGCCATGGCGCCAAGTAATATACAGAACTTTACCGATATAGAATATAGGGTGAAAATGACCAAATTGCAGGAACAGATTGACATGAAAAGGGAAAACCCAGCTACTGTTGAGGACCTCCATGTAGTTAATCAGTATCGAGATGCTGATAAAATCAACTACAGGATGCATATCGCAGGAGAAACACATGCAGCGTTGGCTTAGTTGCAGGTAGACTAAGTTCATTTTCCAAGGAACGGATCTTACTACCTACCATGATTCGTCGAGCTCCTTCAAGGTGAAACCATGCTTTACAAAAGTGCTGCAGAACTTCAAATTGATTTACACGGTAATAAAAGCAAAGTAATCGTAGATCTAAATCGATAAAAAAAATTATTTTAATCTTTTATATATCAAATTCAAATCACAAAAGATATTTAATCAAATTTCGCATTTAAGGAATTGTTTTTTTTTAATCTAGGATAATCGGTAACTGGTGAGAGTTACCCTGAACAGACCCAGGATCAAATTTAATTGGCTGCCACTATAAACCTAGGCTATGAGCAACTGTCTGCAAGCCGCACAATAGCAGGTAACTTATGCCTCAACAAGAGCCGAGACGTCCACTATGGGGTCGCCTACTCTTCTAGCCAAGACACAACAGGTCATATATATATACTCAATGAGATTTGAACCCTCATCTCGTGGGTTTCACCCAGCGAGACTCATTGTTAAACCCCAATCCAAATTGAACGATGAAGACCAACACTACTTTCCAAAGTATATTTTTCATCTAAAATTTACTATATATATCAACTAGCTCAGCGATTCGAACATTGCTCGCGGGGATATGCCGCACAGCGTTTTGGACTCTGCTGGTGAAGGCATGCCGCATAGTGATATTCGTGGAGGTCCATCTATTGCACCCACGAACATTGAAGAACGAGAAAGCCCCGTGGCCGTTGATTATGGTGGGAAACCCTAATGTGAACATAGGAGG
>APFE030216025.1:3596-28596 GCA_000404065.3 Pinus taeda
TTATTCCGATTAAAATAAATTTTATGACGCTTTGACACAACTTGCTTTTTCAATTTTTAAGAGTCGAGAAAAAGCTAAAGATGACTCTAGTCTCCTCCTATTTTTAATGAGCCTGAAGTGACAAGTGCTCAGATAGACCTTTTCTTTTAAGGAGTCTGAAAAGGAACGAAAGTGACTACTCTAGAAATCTAGACAGAGGGATTACCAAACCAATCGCAAAATTGCAGAATACTTTTTACGGTACGGCAGTCAATCTTCTCGAATGCTGTGTTTAGTGCATTGCAATCGATAGGGTGGTAGACATGGCTTCCTAAGGATAAAGGATATAGCCTATTGTGGTCTCCCAATATATACTCGACGGTACGTGGGAGCACAAGTCTGTACTGGCACTTGTCATATCAAAGAGGAGGAATCACCCAACCTATGATGAAAGTGATAGTTAACAGGCTTTACGATGCCAAAATACGTCTCTAGCCTAGACTTCTAAATGTTGTGCAATAGGTTCCAAAGCGTTTTTATGTTCATTGAAATTTATTTTACAGTTGATCTTTCTTAAGAAGTTTGCCTTTTAGGTTCACCGTGTGATGTAGATATACAATTCCTAAATATGCAATCTAAGATGATAAACAATTGTTTATTTTCTTTTTGCAATGAAAATCCTAGCTACTAAGGAAAGAGAAGCGAAATTCTTAAAACATAGAGAAGAGAGCACACACTAAGATGCACTGTCCTAAATCAATTTCCATAAGCAGTTTAAATGCAAATGCACATGCATGTATTTGTTTTCCACTTTCTTAATGTGTGAATGACAAAAAGAGTGCTAAGTACAGATCTGAACTATTTTTCTTTCAAAGCGACAACACTAACAATTTTCTTTTCAAAAAACGAAAGGAAGACTAAGATGACACTTTGCGATTTTGAATTGAAAACTGCTTTCGACACTTGAAATACTATTAATTCAAATCAAATACAAGGGAAAAAGTGTAATCGACTATCAAAAAGAGGAAGACTTTTTTCTTTGACTGAAAATGACACTTGCGATACTTTCAAATCAAAAGATGATAGTTCGATTGAGCTACTGTTTGCAAAGGAGAACTGTAAATGGCGAAAAATACATAAAAACATTCACAATTATTTATACAATGGAGGCTGAATAATGCATAGGAAAGGAGTTTCAACAGTGATATACTAATCACAGACAACAAAACTACTGAATAAAGTTGAAGACAATGAAGAGAAAACCAAAATCTGGAGGCAGAAACAATCTTACCTAATCATCACACCTATAATACAGGGAAACAGGGATGCATCTCTCCTGCAGCACATGGGTGGTGCGATGCATCCAGACTGCCAATGAGAGACAGTGTGATGGTCTAGGGACGAGACTGGGTTTGGTTTTTTGCTCACAGTTTGCAGCTTAGTTCAGGGAGTTAGGCTGAGCTAATGATAGGCAGTAAACACAAAGCATAGGGGTTGATCTAATGAGGTTACTTGAGCCACCAACAGGGCACTTAGGATGTTTGGAAGTCAGATGTTCAGTTCATAAACTAACTTGGAGATTGACTGAAGCAACGTTGATCTACTTTGCAGTTGCATAGAAAAAGCAGTTTGAAGGTTAGCTGGCTTAACTTTAGGCTCCGTCTGTAGTTTATAAAGCAAACGAATAGAAACAAGCAAACAAGCTATTCGCTCCCCAGTGGAGTCGCCATTTTGTTATCGGGAAAACTAGTGTCCATTCAGAGCTGCTAGTCCCACTAAGATGGGTAGCTATCTTAGAAACAAACAAACTAAAGTCACTTGTGTTTTTCTTTATGAGAAATAAATGAGAAAGAAGCACAGAGTACCAACCTCAGTCTTTCACTTGGATCCTTGCTTGTTTCCTCTCCCCATTGACATATCTTTGCCACTCCTTCCTTACTTGTCCTGTTTCAAAGAACACCTGGAGAGTCAAAGAAACATAATACCATCAAAGCATAGAGATCTATGACCATAAACAATATAGGATCAGATATATATTAACCATACAAATGCATATATCAATACAAAATTTAGAGATATACAAGAATATGGAGGAAAACTCAAATAGCTTTATTGATAGAAGTAGTAGAAGAGAGGATTACAACTTGTTGATCTAACCCAGCGTCATCCTCCCAGAATGAAAGCCCTTCTTCACCTCATGAAAAGCTAGATCACCCAACACTATGATGTTCCATAGAGAAACCGACCACGCTTCCTTACAAGCTACAAAATTCCAGCCTTTGGATCTCTAGGATTAGGGATCCATATATAGATATTTGTAGGTGGGTGAGTCAGCTTCTGGGTTTTTGATTAGTGTCATTTCTCTGATAGTTCTTGGTTCCACTTGGAGATTTCATGATTTATTACTCATCCCTGGGCGAATTCAGAGAGGCAAGTGTCAAATGGGCGGTTTCTAGAAGATTCTCTGGGTTTCCACCTAGCCAACTGCCTCTGCCCATTGTATGCTCTCGCTCATTGCACCCTACAAAAGGGCTTTTTAGTATGCATCACACCTTCTGCATGTAGTAGGTGAGATGCATCGCACCCTTAGCACTGAGCAATCTGTATGGTCCAGTTTTGACCAGTTCTAAGTAGTTCTTCAGGGATAACTTCTCGGAGATGATGTAATCAACTGACCTTGTTCCTTTAGGGTGTGAAACAACACTTTTAAGGGCCTAGAAGCCCTTGGTTTATGGACATATGTGATTGGGGTTACAGTGGCCAAATATGTCTATAACACTTAACCTTTGATTTATATTCTTCTGTTAAATTGATTTTGTTTGTAGTTCTTTGTAATATGACAAAGAATGTGCATAGGGAGTGACTTATTAAGTAGGAAAACTTAACCTTTCTGGTGACTCCATTTTTTTCTCTGGCAAGGAAGAGTTCTGCCATGATCCACTTATTCTTTAAAATTTTGACAATCTAAGTTTTCTTAAAATGTGCTAAATCTTTAAGGGAAAAGTCCATGGTCAAAGATCCCATCAGTGGGGTGGAACTATAACTTTTGGCAAAATTTCTACCAATTTTGGGGAAGAATTTCAATCAGAAAAATCTTGAGCTAGTCCACTTATTAACTTACTTTTTGCACACAATATTAACAGGATTCTCTACCATATATAATTTTCTTTCCAACCTTCTCTGTTTGGTAGTGTTTTTGTATACAATGTTAGATATGAATATTTTTGTATATACAGTCTATATGTTTCTTACATGCTAAACTTTTGTATTGGGCTTATCATATTTAGTAACTTAGCCAAAATCACTGTATACATTATCATTCACATCAAACACCAGAATGTAGTCTCGAAATTGAATAATGGAATTACTCAGCCAACTTGTAGCCAACAACAAGTCTGATAGGGATGCATTTGTCCGATAATAAAGAAGAGATGAAAAGTGAGGCGTTGGTTTCAAATCCAACAAAATAAATAGGGAAATATGTCTGGTTAAGCACAATAAAGCTACCAACAGCCACAACAGGGCCTGGGGTTTTATAATTT
This sequence comes from Pinus taeda, assembly GCA_000404065.3. Taxonomy (NCBI): domain Eukaryota; kingdom Viridiplantae; phylum Streptophyta; class Pinopsida; order Pinales; family Pinaceae; genus Pinus; species Pinus taeda. The sequence goes on from APFE030216025.1 coordinate 7,118, forward strand.
GCAAATAATCAATGCCGAAATCAATTCATAGGTAGTCAATGCATGCATCACTTTCTTGTAACAAAATCGAGTATGCCCCTTTTATTTCCAAACATGTTATTTCTTTCCTTATTTACAGGCACAAGGGATGGATGAGATAACAGTCCAGTTGAAAAAATTCACTAGATATACAATATGCAGATGATTTGGAGGCAAAAATAAACTAGCTATACTCATGAACCTCGTAGGCACATAGGAGTGACGCCAATATCCAACTTAATAATACCCACAAGCTAGAGACGAAAAGAAACATTGGGAAAAGTAGAAGAGATAATGCAAAAACTTATAGTCTATCCACATGGTAAGCATACATTTATTGATTAGCGTCACCCTTCTGGTATTTGGGTACGCCATTACTTTCGAAATTGATGGCTGATCAATTTCCTATTTCCAAGTCTTTCTACTCTCACTTCCTCTCTTCTGCGTTTACCTAGTTTTGTTTTTGCCTCGGCATTTCACAAGGCGATTGGATTATCTGGTAGCCTAGAAAATTGAGATGAAACATGGGTTTGAAGGGAAATAATTTATCAGTTGGAATGGATACAAAGAGACTCCCAGGGATCTTAATTGTTACCATCATCACATCGAGGCATCAATGGAAAACAGGGTCCTCCCAGACGAGCGGTAGCAGCAGTAGGGCTTCAATGCCTCGTCACCTTCTCCTGACGGGGAAGACCCTATAGCCAAGAGGATGACTATTGAATTTCTCCGAGCACGCCTGTTGTTGGAGAGGTCTGTTTCTAGGGCTAGAGACCAAAAGGCTTACCATCTTGCCCAAAAGGTTTTGGAACTGGAAAGGCAACTGGAGATTGTAATTGAGCAGAGAAAAAAGGCAGAAACCGCCACTCAAGAGGCCCTTGCCATATTAGAAAGTGATGGGATGATGGATTTTTCTAAGTCTTTTGAATCACTCTCTGCATCTGATCAAGACAGAGTCGCCCCTTATGAATCCAAATATGTTGAGGAGATAAGCAATGGAACTTATCCGAGCCTCAGCTCTGCTGCTGGAGAGGAGGATGATCCATCAACCATGGGCAGTGGAAGTGAGAAAAATTTACATGAAACAAATGGGTTTGATCCATCCCAGCGTGTATGTAGACGATTGTCTTGGCAGACTCGTGGCAATTCCTGTAGTCAACATGGAAGCGTTACTAAAAAATGTCTGAATCAAACAATGGAGAACAAATTTCTCAACCACAATCGCTCTAGGAGTATTTCAGATGCAGAGTCTGTTTCAGAAAGATGCATGGGAAAGTCATGTTGCCAAGTGAAGAGGTGAGAAACAAGAGCTGTTACAGAGGAGGAAATGGAGCAAAGGGTTCTCACTGCTTCCAGTGAAGATGGAAATAAGAAGCCAACAGATTCCACTTTGAAAGAGTTTTCCAATTCAGGGCAAAAGGAATCTGTGGACCAATTTTTGAAAGTATTCGATGTTATGTCAAAGAAAGATTTTGATGGAGGTCTTCCTCTTAAAGATGAGAAAGCAATTGGTGGCAATTCTTGCAGCCAAGCTACAAAGCATGGAGATCAAATTGATCTAAGGGCTGATCAAATTGGAGAAAAACTTCGGGAGATGAATGCAGAGGGAGAGTTCACTCACACTTTATTGTCAGCTACCCTACAGAAGATCAAGAGAGACAAATTGACTCGGGAAGTGACAAAGAGATGGAAATGGAAAGGGTGCTAGAACAACAGGCAGAGTTGATTGATCAGTACAACGCCGAGGAAAATGCTCAAAGAGAATGGGTAAAGAAGTTTAGAGAGCTCAGTTCTTCATCTGCGCAAAACATGGAATGATGCAAACATGAACACACGCTAATATTACTTCAAATAACAACACACGGAAGCATAGAAGTGATTTCATTCTCATCTGCAAGTGATTGAAGAAGAACAAAAGTGAATTTGCTGCATAATAATAGAGAAATCATCTCAAGGAAACAAGGTGTGAATTGGCTGCATAATAGCAGAATGAATTGACTACATAATAACAGAGAAATCATGTCAAGGAAACCTGTAGCGATGGATATCCTCTTTGAGAAATCTGTGGCGATGGATATTGACATGGATATCATCTCAGACAAACCAGAACTAGTAGGAGGAAATAATAAAAGCTCAGCCTCCTACTCCTATAGCCACACTTCCAAAAGGGTTGTAGCTCCAAAGAGATGTGAAGAAAACATGGATAGAAGGATAATAGTAGATGAAGGAGGGGACAGATTCATAAAAAGTATTAAGCATGCCGCTATTGGTTTGCAGGCAATTGCAAGTACGCAAACAATGATTGTAATATCTATACATGAAATTATTTTTCAAATTGCTCAAAGAACCGCCTTCAAAGAATATTGCCAAAAGGTTTAGCACAAAATGGTCTTCTACACAATTTTATTTGCCCGAAAACAAAAATTTTTCTTGTTGAAACAAAAACTAAAGTGTTGTTGCAACAGATGGAAGTTTCTACTGGATTGCAAGGAAAATTTTGAAGTGCAATTTACAGGTTAGTAATGTCTTAGTCTTCAAAGGTTCAACTAGATTTGAAAAATCTCTAGTGGGTAGGCTTCAAGGTCCAGATTTTGAACCTGGCTCTGATACCATGTGTAAGAGCCCTATCCTAGGGTCTTCTAGCAGATCTATTTCTGATGAATTTAAATGCAATAAGAGGCAATAGTTTACTTTCTTACAAGACTTTTAAACAAATAAAATTTTACCATTTACATTATAATCCTTATAACTTATGGAGAACATTTCATTTTAATAAATTTACCTGAGTAATCTATAGAGGAATACCTGTAGCTAGTGGAGATGCCTTTGAGCTGTTGCTCCTACTAAATGCTCCTCTTGACTGACCCAACTGGATTTACCTCCCAGCCAACTAGGAAATAATTCCTAGCCCAAGAAACCTCCACAGGTTCCCTAGCCCTCCAAGTCCAAGTCCAACCAGATGTAGTGTGTGTGTCTAAGATGAATGATCCAGACCAAGATGAACAATATTTCCCTCCTCTAAACAACCCAAGAAACCTCCACATGTTCCTAAGGTCTCCAAAAATCACAACAAATCCTAAAATCAAAACCAACCTCCAAAATCATAAGCAAGGGCCCAACATCCCCTTTTCTCCCTTCCCTCTTCCCTTTTTATACCCTCCCTCTCTTCTCCATCTCAACCACCTCTCATTAATGTCATTAACTTCTCATCCATCCTTACAGTTGGCTTCTCTTCTCCCAAGTCAAGTTGGGAGTACATTTGGAAATGTGACATGAATATAAAATTGAGAAATTAATGGGAGAGGACCATGTCTTCTCCTAAGTAAATCTGAAAGTACATTTGGGAATGTGATATATAATATATATATATATGGAAATGACGATGTCTTCTCCAAGTAAATGTGAGGGTACATTGGGGAATGTGAAATGTAATTAAAGTTGGAGAGGACCATGTCTTCTCCCTAGTAAATGTGAGGGTACATTGGAGAATGTGAGAAGTTGGAGAGGACCATGTCTTCTCTCTAGTAAATGTGACGGTACATTGGGGAATGTGAAATTTAATTAGATGGATAGGACCATGTCTTCTCCCTAGTAAATGTGAGGGTACATTGGAGAATGTGAGAAGTTGGATAGGACCATGTCTTCTCCCTAGTAAATGTGAGGGTACATTGGGGAATGCGAGATGAATATATATATTATTTGAAATAATATAAGGATACCATATCCTACCTAATATTCAATTTGAAAAGGTGAGTTGGGAATTTGAATAATAGAAATCATGAATTTTATATTAGACCAATATCTCTCAATATTTTTAAGATAATGTAAACATTAATAAAATTTGTAGAATAAGATTTAAGTGGAGCACTACAAACCTAAACATATCTCTAAATTGAGAACTTAAAATCCATCTCTTTAGTTGTTCACTTCAATTCTCAGTCAAGAGATTGTATAATAATCTATTGACTAAGAGTTTGATTTCAAATATTCATCCATCTTTACAAAGAATTGTGACATATCTTCATGTGATCACTTGTACATTAAATATTTTAGAAACATCAGTAAGTATTATGTACCGTGGAGTCCTAGTAACAATAATGATATCAACCGTTATACCTATAATGGCACCATAGAAAGGAATAATGGTGTTGTGCTAGTTAAGAGGGTTAATGCTTGTATTTCAATTATAAGCACGTGTGCATGTAAATCATGTAATCATACTCGTGCATAAACTAATTTAAGCCCATGTCAATGCTTAATAATAAAATCGACTATTTTTTTGCATAAAATCATTTAAACCCATGTCAATTCTTAATAATAAAATCGACTATTTTTTAATAGTAAAGTTGATTTTAATATTTGAATTACTCTGTTTGAATAAAATTATTGTATCGATGTAGTGTATTGTTTAAGCAATATACTATGTGACTAAACCTTTGTTTAATGCAATAATGTTAATAATGTTAATAGTATATGTAAAATTGGAATGTAACAATTTTCACCTCTAATGAATATGATAGATAAGAAATTATATATATATATATATATATATATATTATATATATGGGGATTATTTGTCATACCAAAATAGGTTGACATAAAAAATTTATGATAATTAATGTAAATAAATAATTATTATAATTGTTGGTAACTTCATGTCATATCAATTGGACTATATCTTTACATTAAATATCTAATTTTGTAGATATACATTCTAAAGTATAAAAATTTATGATTTTATTATCTTAATCATAATTGATATCTTTAAATACCATATTTCTTGAGTTGCTTGCATGCATAATTTTTTCATTGCTAGTAGGGAATATTGCATTTAGGTTGTTTGCAATTTTTTCTTGAATAGTATGATTTGTTCCTTTTCTTTATGTTCCTTCTAAAAACATAAATAAATTGGAAGTATATTTACATTTATAATATAATATGCATGATTATATAAATAGAAAATCATACCATAAAAATGAATGATTCATAAGTGATATAGATGCTTTTAACATCATACTTCATACCTTATCTCAACATATGTTCTAATGGCTTCTATACACCACAACAAAGTATAAATATAATTATTTTTGTGAATTAAGCTTGTGTTACTTCAAAATTGTATTATACATCAACAAAACTATCATTGTTCATGTAATACTTGGTCTCAATATGCTTCTAGGGAAACCAGATCTATTGACCATTAACTGGAGTTAAGGTAATGCACAATAAAAAGACCTAATACTTAGAAACTACTAAGCACTATCATATACTGAACTATAAAAGGAAATAAAAGAACAACCAAAAGGAATAACATAACATCAATAGTTTGAAGAGGTAACTAGAGATAGGTCCTAAACACTTGTACTAACTGGGGCAAGAGGTTTTAGGTCACATTGAAGATAAATTTCAAGATGAGCTAGCCAGACATCCAAACTAGAAAGACATGAGCGTTGATATTGTTGCACCTACTTGATTTCATTAAGAGAAGAGATGATATCATTGTGGTCTTCATGCTTCTTAATACCCTACCTAGAAGAATTTATCTACCAATGGAGGGTGCTAGAGTTCAAGTATTTATTCCATCTTCCCCTGGTATGGCCAGGGTTAGGAACCCAATTGGCTACCTCCTCTTGGATTTTTGAATTTTAATAAGCTTATTGGTCATTGGTGGCGAGGCTTTGACTGGACATATATCTTTGTGAATTTCAGTAGGGTGGTAGAATGGAAGATGGTTGCGGCTTCTTGGGCATGAGCTTGGGCATGCGACCTACCCTAAGGGCCTTTTCCCCTATGCCCCTAATAGTTATGCATTTGTTATCGGGGCATATTGCACCAAAAGGGAGATGTCTAGGAAAGATAACTTACCAACAACAGTCTAGGACTAAGAGGAATAAGAATGAGGAAGCCCAAAAGAAGAAAAAACTAGGGGGTTTGGGGGATCCAAGACAGACAAGGCCAACAAACAAAGAAGGACATGCGAAGAGGAATGGTAACTGAAAGAATTTTGGTAGGGGAAGGAGCTCATCAGGAAACACGATAAATCTAGCCACTACCCAACCTAGTTGAAATCAAATAAAGAAAATGATCATCCACTAGTGAGGAACATAACTAGTGAATGAAATTATTGAACCAAAAAAGTAGAGCAATACACCAAATTTGTCAACCCACCAAACTTGGACCAAAAAAGTGGCGTGTACGAAAAAGTGGCGTGTGCTCGAGAAATGCTAATGTTACTAGCTCCTACAATATCTAACTCCAATTTAGTTGTTGGAGTCCCTGGATTTGTAACCCTTGCGTACCCAAAGCTTATCTCCTAACTATTGCTTTGTCTCTAGTGCTAATGCCAAATACTTCTAAGCCCATAAGCTAGGTTGCCTTTCATCCAGGCTTAGGTAAATTCAAATCCATAATAGAAGGATAACATATAATATTGATAAAAATCCCATTGACTATGCCATAGCCTTGCAATTTTTCTGCCACATGTGAACCCTCCTCTATTATAAACCCAAGGGAATTGCCCCACCTTCAGTGGGGAAGAAGTCTAGGAATACCAGAAAAGTTGGAGAGCAAGGTCTCCCTTCTCAAAACAATTGAACGAAGTAAATTTTGACATGGGAATGGATATTAGTGTAGTTCACATATGTGTTGCATGTCGAGGGTTGGACACACCACACCTCGTTTAAATGTTGTGAGAGGAAGTGGGGTGGCGGGCTCCCCCCCATGACCTCTAATGTCCCATTGAACAAAAACCCGATCAGGGGTATTTTATCAGCATCACGAATGAGTTACATAGGTTTCTTCTAGTTGGAAGACACCACTTCAAACTAGGCTTCTATTAGATATATGTATCAATCCTAGCACCCCAAGTTGGCCAAGAAGTCATCCGCTTTGTTTCCCATTTGATGAAAATGGGAATTTGTGACAAAATGGATAGAATGGAGAAGCTTTTGAATGTGAGAGATGATATGTTCCAATCACCAAATCTTGGACAATGTTTCTATAGGCATCCAGTTGATGATTTTATTGATAGTTGAGATAATCAATTGGGAGTCCCCATCAACCTATAGTTTTGAATATCCTTCATTGATCACCAATACCAAACCTTTTCCTAAGGCAAGGAACTTTGCTACATTATTTCTTTTGAAGCCACACTTTGTATCATACAACTTTAAGGTTCAAATTTCCTAGTTGTAAAAAATCCCTTGACCAGGATTTCCTTTGAAGCACAATCAAAATTTAACTTCAAAAAACCCATTGATGGGCAAGTGTAGATTGAAAGAGAGGTATTTTTGGGAGAGGGAAACCTAGGAGGAAGATATGGGATCATTGAAGGAGCGAGCTCAAGTTTTAATAAAAGCTCAAATTCCTATTGATTCACTTTCTAGCCCTCCTGGGTTCATGCTTCAAAGAGGATGGTATGATGGATATTTTTCTGAATAATTTGTTGAATCATGCCTTCTTCATTTTTATTTTGTTTAAATATCATCTTGTTTCTTTCTTTCCAAGTCAGCGACATGACAAATCTAGGAATAAGAATACATTCTTGATTCACCACGAGGTTATTGAACATGTTAGTTCTCCATTGCTCCAAATTTTCCACCAAGATGTTGAAGTGGTCGGAATATCCAAAAAGGAGTAAGAATCGTATCCAAATATAGTTGGTGAAAGGATAGGAACTCAAAAGGTGTTCCATAGTATCTTCATGATTCTAGCATAGGGGGTACACCGAAGGTCCTTGGAATCCTTTTTTTTTTTTAATTTGATCCCATGAAAGGTTTTTTTGTCTCCTTACCAACCATAGGAATTATGAAACCTTAAGCTAATGTCCATTCATCCAAATATTCTTCCATAGAGGTTCCTCATGGATGTCCTTGTGAAAAATGAGTAGAAAGTATGCTTCCTTAAGAGTGAACACTCATCTAGTTTGATATCCCCACCAAAGTTTATCACAACCTTGAGTAATGGATATTTTCAGCTTTGTAGCTTCTAAGTTAAAATATGCCAGGAAGTCAAGGCTGGGAGTTCCAACTAATCATCAATCATTTTCCATTCTCCCCAAAGCATAGAATCATGCTTCATTTTCTAATAATATGTTATTGTTGTGCATTGTTGATCTAAAGTAAATTCCTCTATTCCTATGAGTTCCTCATGGTACCCCAACTATGGCATTTGTTGCCAAGAATATTTCCAGAAAAAGTGCATTCTTCCATTCCTAATCTCCCAGAAGATACGATTTTGAATTAGAGTCTAGTTTGCATATGTAAAATTCCATATACAAGAGCCTAAGGGATACACTATTGCCCTTAACTTTCTGATTGAGAAAATAAGTGGTAATATTTCCTACCCCAAATTTGTTTCCAAAGTTCATTTCCTCTATGAAGCCATCACTACCATAGTTTAGCTCCCAATTCCTTATTAAGGATCTTTGAGTCTTTCAAACCTAATCCCCAAGATAGCTAGGTGATACAAATCTTTTCCTAGGAAATTAATGATCATATTTTCCCCTTCTTTGCTCCTCTCTAAAGAAACTATCTATATGGGGAAGTGATGGATTTAAACATAACTATGGGAGCATCTAGGGTTGATCACTAGTAAATTGAAGGATAAAATTAAGAAGCACTAGCCTACTTGCCAAATTAAGAGACCTTAATTTCAAACTATATAACTTATTAGATATCTTTTGAGAATTCCTTACCAACATGAAGATCTCAAAGTGTTCTCAACCATTGGTGCTCTCATGTATTTAGCAATAATTTTTCCTATCTAAAATTCCATGAGGCATGCTAGGTGTCTTTGAGCAATCACATTAGTGTTAAAGAAATAAATGTTTGATTTTTTTACATTTAAAACCATACCTGAAGCCTTCATGGAGTCATTGAGGATAGTTTTCAAAGCCCTGGGTTCCCCCAGAGTGGGCATGCCAAAGAGCATAATATCATAAAAAGAAAAATTGATGGGTGATACGTAAATTATTTCCATAAAGGCTAAGCCCTTAATAATTTCTTGATGCCCATCACCTTTAAGGTATCTTCCCATGATCCAAATGGCTCCAGAATCATTCAGTGATCAAATATGGCTCAGGAAAAGATAAAAAATGAAAGTTAGTTTATTGGCATAAAACTAGGGTCAGATCAAAGAGATCTTTGAAAGCTTTCCAACAACTCAAACAAAACCTCAATCTGAGTTTGTATGTGAATGTTATGGCTAGTCAAAGTTTTGGTCAAACTAGGCCCATTGGCTAAATTTGCAGGAGTGCCAACTAAATTTGGAGGTATGCTAAAATTGGAGGTCCGACTAAATTTGGCAGCCACAAATGAGGCAAAAATTTGGCACTTATCGGTAATGTATTTCGGCAGTTGGAACTGGTGAAATTGTTGCCTAGTTTCCAGTGACCCTTAAAAATCGAAAGACAATTTTTGACCATTATATATATATAAATTAAAAATTAAAAACAGGGTGTGGGCCACCAGCCCCACTACCCCCAACCATTATATATATAATATATATTCAGCCAACATGGTTGGTCGTTCAAACGATTATGCCACATACTGAACACAAGGGGTTGGCGGGGATCGAACCCGCTTGGTCGATTCGGCTGGCTCGCACCACGGACAACCCCACTCAATGGTTACCACTTAAACATAATCTTTGCCCAAAAATTAAGACAAAGCCCAACTAGTGGGGATCAAACCCGCTCGGCCGGTTTGGGTGGCCCCGCTCAACATTTACCACTTAAACATAATCGTCACCCAAAAATTAACACAACATCAAACCCTTATAACGGTCCACCAAAATAAAAAAATTGAAACGGGGATTCAAACCCCAATCTCTCATTTAACAGTTTCCCAGTTTAGCCAACGTTCCAACAAGCCTTACATTAAAATTTTCATCCATAAAAATATATTTAAGCACCAAATTCATTTGTGCGCCATGGGGGAGAGAATGGGAGGACTGAGAAAAACCGAGAGCTAAGCAAATTTGGGAATCGTGCAACACATAGATCAAGCAGAGAATATTCTAGGGGAATATTCCATAAAATATTCCCTTGCAAAATCAGTGAGGAATCTTAGAGATTCCTTTGGGGGGGGGGGGGATTTTCACAACAACCGAATCATGCCAACTTTATACTCAAATAGACCAGAATTTCACTAGGAGTCTGATGGCATGATCAGATTTTTTATCTGAGTGGTGGAATTTTAGTCAACTTGCAAAAAATAATCTTTATGGAATCTAAAAGCTTCCTTAAGGGCCAAATTTTGACAGTTTCAAAACCAGGCCAACTTTATACTCAAATTAATCGGTTTCTCGCAAGGAGTGTAGTGGTAATGTCATATTTGTCATTTGAGCAACAGAATTCCATTCAACTAACAAGAACGAAACTTTGGGAATCTTCGAGTTCCCAAGGTTCTAGATTTTGACAGTGTTAGAATGGGGTCAAATTTATAGTCAATTGACATGATTGCATGCCATGAATTCAACGGTGCAATCCATTTCTTAAGCATAGTTGTGCATTTTCAGGTCATCCCTGGAAGTGGAGGTATATGATGAAGTGATGCTATGTCTTTCTTTTGATTTGCTAAGATGATGATTTTGATGTTGAGATCCTTGTTTACCATTCTATTGGAGGATACTTATATGCCACCTCATGTGAGAATTTGATATGTTGTCATGTTAAAGAAAGAACCATATGAGTGAGAGTTCCTATAGGAGAATGTCTCATGGAGAGACATGCCACTCTAGTTGAGGGAGTTTTCCCTTGTAATGACAAAGAATACACCATGTACTCATCATCATCTTGCAGCATTTAATGAAGCGGCTATTACTAAATTATATATTACAAAGCAATGGAACACATAAAATATATTGCAAAAATATAAACACAAAAATGCATAAAACAAGAGAGACACAGATATATGTGGTTCACCCAATTTGGGATACGTCCATGGAGAAACAACCAGTCCTTCCTTTTATATTATCTAGCAAACTGAAGAGATACAACCTACAGCAGATTCGTTGTAATTCGCTCTTCGCTCTCACACAATCTCCTCTCTCTTTCTCACTCAGAATATAGATCACATAGACGCAATATAATTCCCTCATATATAGCGAGGGGTTGCCTTCTAGGGCAAAAAACCCTAAATTAAACATAACTTCTACCGTCATATCTCCACCTAATGAACGACCCAGATTGACTACGAAATTACAACATTTTACAAGGCAAATTTACATCTATTTTTAGCTTTGGGTGTGTTGCCCCCGATCCCCCGCTAAGGGGGGCCTCCAAATAATTGTCGTCGTCCCCCCTGGACCCCCCTAGCGATGAACATTTCACGGGTGGTGTTGCTATCACATTACGAACTGGGGTCCAATGTGGCAATACCTTTGAATAGAGAAGATAATCAGGCTCCACACCCAACAATAGCCTCCTCGCTCTTGTGACTGGTCCTGGAGATGTAACCCGCGTTGGGTGAACTCCATTATAATTTGTGTGTGTTATTTGATTTGATGGTTTCCTTTATGTTTCCTCTTCTTTAAAGCATGCACATATGGTTTTTCATACTCTTTCATATGAAATTCTTCTAACATAATAGAAGTAAAAGGTATTGGTTAATTCCAGTAGCAAAGAGAATCTAGACCAACCCAATCCCTTGACTACCAAGATAAATAAAAAGGGTGAGTAGGGTCACCATGGTGAAGGCTTCTAGAGGGATAAAAAACTCATGGTTGGAGATCCATTCAGAAGAATAAATAAGAAGCGAATAAAGATGAGGGACTTGATCCAAATGATCCATTGAGATGAGATCCCAAAGCCCTGAAGAGTTGGGAGAAAATAATCCCAATTTAATGATCATAAGCTTTAGAGAGGTCTAGTTTGATAAGCATGTTGACTGACTTGGACCTCTTTAGGGAAAGGATAACCTCATGTGCTGCCATGATCTCATTAAGGATTTGGTGGCCTTCAATACAACCTATCTTATTTGGAGAAATGATGTTGTTCAATAAAGGTTTAAAGAAATTTACAATGATTAATGATGTAATATTGTAAACAACATTACAAAGGGTCAACGATTGGTTAAAAACCACTAGGGATATCTATGTTACCAGATTTAGGAATTAAGGTGATAAAAGTAGCATTAATAACTAACTATACCTTTTGGGAGTGGTGAGATTCTTCAACCAATGTCATGCACTTTAGATCCTAAGAAAGGCCAACAAGTCTAAAAGAAGTCCATTGTGAAATTGTCAAGTCCTAGAGCTTTATATTTTGGCTTCACCATCACCACCTCTTCCACCTTTGCAAATGAGACTGATTAGGGATATGCGAGGTAATTTTTTGAATAATGGCTGAAATATTGGGTAAAGGATCCATAAACAGGGAATGATATTATGATACAAGTTCCTATTCCAACTCCACATTTGGACCAATTGTTGTTTGTTGTTGGAAGAAAGAGAGAATATCTTATTATTATGACAATGTTTTATCATAGCCTCATGGAAATATCTTGATTCCTCTCTCCTTCCTTTAGCCATTGCACACAATATTTCTATTTCCAAAGGGCCTCCTCCTATTTCCTCCACTACTCCATTTTATTAGTTAATTTTCCTTCTAGTATAATCAAAGCATTTGTGCACCCATCTAGAACAATTTGTTGTTGCACATGCTCCATGCATGTCCCCAAGAATTGTTTTCCATGGAGATATGTCCAAAATCCTTTGTATTCTATTCTTTTTTCTGACCTTAAATTCCTTAAGCTTTGGTTGAAAGGTACAAATGGAATTTAAACCTTGGACATGTAATTCATCCCACCAGCTTTTAGCTTTGGATATGATGTCAGGATCTTGTAACCAAAATGTTTCGAATATGAAGGGTCAATCACGAGGGGTCACTTTCAAGTCTAATTCCAAGTAGATTTCCTAATGGTTAAAGCTAATTCTTGGTAGAATAATGGCTTCAAAAAAGTGATCACATTCACTTAGGCTTCACATACTACAAATCATTCTGATCTACTAGATACTTGGTTCCTTTTCCACAATTATTCCATGTATAGACCCCATTGATAGTATTTAGATCAACCAATTGGATTTGGTGAAGAAGGTTTGAAAACTATTACACCTCAGGGTTAAGCGTCCTAATCCCCCTTATTTTCCTCTAGTGATTTAATAAGGTTAAAATATACACCAATGACCCAAAGCACATATTGATGGAGAGATCTGAATGTTTTAATGTTTGTCAAAAGGCCAATTTATCCATGGGAATTAATGAGCCCCAGTATTGAAACAAGAATTTTGCAACTCCCAAGACTACCAACTTTAATTATAAATCTAGGGTCTATACAAACTTAATAGGTGTCATCACTACATGTGCAACATGTAATGTGTCCTTCTTTCGTTGACCGATGCAATGAAGTCAATTGAGAAGTGCAGAGACAATTTTGAAAAGTTCTAAGGAAGCCAACTACTGAACTTAACTTTACAAGAAAGAACCAATTGAAACTTTACTTGTCCTACTACATCAAGGAAACTCTAATTTATTTGTAGAAGCAATCAAGTTCTCAAAAGGGGTCAATGCAAACTATTTATATGTTATTTAACTTGTGATCAAAATAGTAAATCCTAATTGCAAAATTAAAGCTACGATGAAAAAAAATGATGTTCAAAAAGGTATATGGTCCCTTCCAGTTGGATTCCACAGCTTGGGCTATGTTTCTAAGTGATGAAAAGAAAAAAAATAGGCTTAAGAGGATTTTTTCCCTGAGTTCTGATCAATTTTGTGAAGTGCTATGGGATGCTACAACATTGCTACAAGATGTTGCATGATTTCATCTAAAAGCATTATAAGGATTCTATAAGTGATTTGAATGTGGGGAAGATAGTGAAAGGTTGGGAAAGAGTTTAGAAGACATTTCCAATCTTATATCTACTCAGTAGACCATATTGCACAAGGGGAAAGTCAAACTAACAGTCTAGGTAACCATATTTGCAGAACAGTGAACTAGTGAGTTGATTTAAGCACTCCAATGCCTAAGCTAATCAAGTGAAAATTCCATGGGATATTTTTTTTTATTAAGTGATATGTTTTTAGGCTTCAATCCAAGTGGAATCCACTCCAAAAATATCATTAAGACGTGCTAAAATTCAGTAGAAAGTTATTACTTTTTTGCTACATGATACTTCCATAAATTGCATATTGTGAAGTAGTAAACCAATCTAAGTAGATGGATAATGAATATGACTTTGCAGAGTTGTTATAAGGATAAATCATACTTGTAACTATATAAATGTCATGAAAAACCACTTAATTCAATCATTTAACCAATTTAACCTACAACAAATGAAGCATGAATACTAAGTATAGAAATAGGAAATGCAAGAATAAGATGTGCAAGTGGTCAGGACATTCAAAGAAGATAAATAAATTTTACATCAGGGTTCTTAGGCTCTTGGGGTAGAAAAAACCAATGATACTTAGAGTATTATGAAGGAACTAAGACTTATAAGCTGAAAATGAAACAAAACTTCATTATTAGAATCAATTCAAGTACATCCTTGCTGAAAATGAAAGTAGAGCTACTAAATAACAAGTTTTATTCATAAGAAGACTAAACAATCTATGCCCATAGAGGCTAATTCGAATTGGTGCTTATACAAATTGATGGAGTAGCATCCTCTTTGAAAGGAGGTAGTGTTCCCCTCCAAAATCCCTCAAAAAATGGAACTGGTTCCCAACAGTAGGAATCTTCATTAAATATTGAGTTTTAGCTTCTTTTGTAACAGGGAACACATCCCTAGATTTTCTCAATTAGTGGAGGTCTCAAATATGTCAATAAATTCATGATATTTTATTTATTTATTGGTCCATCATGTAACAGGGAGAAGGTCCCTAGATTATCTCATCTTCCAAATCTTTATAATTTGCCCAATATTCTCACAATTTTCTACAAAAACAAATGATATTAGGCACATAATAAGCAAAGATAAATCAAATTCCGAAGGACCCATTAATACTATTAATTAAGTCTATGATTTCCAAGTAAAGGGTCTCAAATACATATTTTAAGTGTCTAGAAACAATTAAATGGGCCTAATAAAATATACGATTCTCGGGCCCATCATCTCCTCCCTACTAGAATTGTTTTTTGAAAATTGTAGTGAGAATGGCTTCCTCGTTTTGTGCCTTAATTCAAGGAACCTAAACAAGTTTCTCCTTGAGCATGCACGAGTTCCTATGATTTAGGAGCTAATTCCTAAAAAGTGGGACGAGTTCCTGAAATTTAGGGAAAATTCCTAAAATTTAGGAAGTGTTCATGAAGTAGTTAACTGATGTGTGAAAGTGGAAGGTCGAGTTATCAATCTTTTAGTGTGAGTTAATTAAGGGAAAAAACTTGTGGTTGAGTCTCAAGAGATAAGAAGAGTTGCATGAGTAGTTAACTCATGCTAACTCAAACAATCGCAAAAGAAAACTCCTTATCTAGAAACTCACCAAATTTGGCCATTCAAATTGCTTTAAAAGGAAGAGTGAAGACACATTGTTACTCATTGTCTGATGAGCATGGGCTAGTGAGACAAAGAAATAGGAGTATGCACAAGGTTATGTGTGAGATTGTGAGGAAGAGTGTGCAAGAGAAACTTGTGCACAAAATTATCGTGAGGAAGAGTTCCCTCAGGTAGTGTGCATAGAAATAGGAGGAAATTCATATTTAATAGGAGCACCTATTGCGCAAGGATTTATGGATTAGATCAGGCTACAACAAGCATGTTTTTATGGCCTAGGAAAGGTAGGAAGAAGGGTGTATTCTCTATTGAAAACAAAGTTGTATTGTAAGAGAGAATTCTTTAGTTTCTATCAATAGTATTCCCAACAAGCAGACTCCATCTCTTGAATTGTGTTAATTGTTTTTATTTATGTTCCTATTCCGCTGCAAAGTTTAGTAGAGAAATTTTGTGTTTATATGAGAACACTACTACATTTGGGTTGAAATTCAAATAGCAGAATCCGACGAAATGGATAAAATCAGAAAAAGTGTCGAAAGTTAAATGTATTTTTTATTTATTTTTCTAAAATCCCAATGCCCATCGAATATCCGATGGGAGTTTTTTAAAGGTTGAATATTCGATGGAATATATTCTCTCATCGATTATCCAACATTTTTCCTATAATCCATATTGTTGTCAAATATCCGACGGGAGTTATTTTACCGTCAAATAACCAACATTATATCCAATATGAAAATATGTTGTCCAATTTCTGACAAATGGAAAATAATTGTTGCATAAAGTTCAATTCCACCATTAATGGATTTTTGTGCTGACAACATCTAATATGGGACTTCTTTATGTTGATTAGTTTAACTAATTAAAATAAATATAACACTAATATTGAAATTATATATATATATATATATGTATATGTATATGTATATGTATATGTATATGTATATGTATATGATATGTATATTATATATACAATACATATACATACATACATACATACCACACACAGATATATTATATATATATATATATTATATATATATATATAATATATATAATATATATATATATATATATATATATATAATATATATATATATATCGAGAGAGAGAATCGAGAGAGAGAGAGAGACAGAGGCCCTAACATCATATGACTTTGACGTAGGTGTTATATATATTAGTTATGATTGTTTTGAAACGTTGTAGGCTTATTTTGAGATTAATTTTTTAACAAAATCATCATTGAAAGTTTGGTGAAAAAAAATGTCACATAACATTCCTCAAGCATACCAAGGATACGTGGGATCAATGTCGAGGGCTTCTAAGGATCAAAAAAGTTATTTCCCTTGTATAAATTACAAGGGCTTGAGGCCAAGGAGAATTCTATTAAAATCAGCTGAAAAACATTGTAGAGACTATGGGCATGCTGAAGGTGGACATCAATAGCATCCATTTGTAAATCATTTATTATATTTCTTTGTATTGTAGATTATTTTTGTAAATGTTTATATGTATATTGTATTTTACATTGTATTCTTTGTATGGTAAATTGTATTATCTTTCTATTGTAAATGTATTTTATAATATTCTTTTGGGAGGTGTTTGAGCTATGTTTTCATCTTGACGTGGACTAGAAATATTATTTGATTATTTTCAATATGGTCGATTAAGAGCATAGATCGAGTTAGGGGTTAATTAATTTATGTGCTTAGGGTTAAGGGGCTATTGTTTAAGGGTTTAGGGGTTAGGGCTTAAGGGCTTAGGGCTTAGGGGTTTAAGATATTAGGGGAATAACGTTAAGGTGTTAGGGGGTTATTTTATGTTCAAGGGCTTAATTTTGACCTAGAGGATTTATAGGTTAATCATGGATTTTTGTGGAGCACTATTAATAAGTTTTTAAATTAGATTATGCAAAATATGACATTATAATGATGAATGCAAAATAAGGTCAACAAGTTTTTTATTTTGTTCATGGATATATATCTCAGAAAGTGTCTCACTTCTTACATGTCAAGAAAAGTAACATATTTCTTAGATTTTATCAACACATTCTTAAATATATTGATAAATTGCACAAGAATCATCATTGGTTTGTTGTCTTTGTTTCTTGGTCTCACCTAAGTTGTCTTTCTCTTTGTATTTTCTCTCTTTGTTTTCCTTATATATTATATTTGTAAATTGTTGTTATATAAACATTTCAATATTTTCTATATATACTAATATTACTTTATTAATTATAATTGTATAGTATGGCCCCCCTAGGGCATTTCTCAACGAGGAAGAGGTGGTTGTAATACAAGCGCTTGTTCAAGAACATAGAGCGATTAATATTAAGGATCTGGTTAATCATCCTATGGAAAAAGATAATCATTGTTGATAACATAGTTGAAGAAGATGGGATAGATAGATTGATCTAGGAGACATTTAATAATGTTGGAATGGATAGTGATGAAAATCACTATGATGACCATGCTTTAGATTTACTTGTACTTGAGAGGGCAACTAAACCTCTTTATGAAGGCTCAAAAACATATTTACTCTCTGTTGTATTGTTGTTGGTCAACATAAACGTGGTGAATGGTTTGTCAAACACATGTGTGACACATCTCCTAAGGTATGTAATATATTTTGTGACATTTAGTACTATATATATGATAAATCAATTATTTTTCCATTGTTTTTAATGTTAGTACGTTGATCTGCATCATTTCATTATTTTGTAACATTTGGATGCAATATGTACAATTAATATTGTTTAGTGCATTAACCATTACCATTTGTTTATGTTGTAGATTATTAGGTGAAATTATGTTACCACCGTCAAATGTTTTACCTCATACGTAACCCGACTTACATGCCTTTATGAAAGATATTGGAATGGAGTATCAATTTATTCATGCATGCCTTAATGATGATATTCTCTATTTATAAAGAACATGTGTTGAAAGACAAATGCCCAAAATGTGATGGGAGTAGATATGAAACCGATAATGTAACAAAAATGTGCCTCGCAAGGTTCTTTGTTATATTCCCATAATTCCACATCTATGACAATTGTTGAGGTGCAAAAGCGTAGTACAAATTATGGATTACTATGAAACAAATAGAAGTGAAGATGGTGTTCTTTAAATGCCCATAGATGGAATTGCATTTAGGAATATAGAGGAAAAGAGGACAAAGTTTAAAAGAGAACCTCGTAATATTAGGCTTTCATTAGCAGCTGACAGTGTTAATCCATTTGGAGAGCCCAGATCTACTTACTCGATGTGGCCAATTTTTATTATCAACAATAAAATTCATCTGTGGAAGTCAATAAAGAGGGAACACGTAATGTTGAAAATTATTGTTCCAGGTATTAATTTGTTTAGAATAATTTTTTTTAGCACAATAACATCTCATTTGTCTTATTCGTTTCATAATTATGTCCTATATTTTTTTATTAATTTAATCATATATGTTCAATTATGCCCTATAATTATGTCTTATAATTTTTTTTATTTACTCATATATGTAATAATTATGTATTGTATGTTAAATTAATTAGGTAAGTACCAGGTCAAAGATATGAATGATTTAGTGGAGTTATCGAATAGTGTCACTATGTGTGGTATCTCTAGACCATTAGTTTCACAAACGGAATTTGAATTCCATGCAATGCTTATATGAAAAAATCATGATGCCCCAGGGCTAACACATTTATGTGGATGTTATAACATTACCTTGCACTTTAACAATGTTTAATTTTATAAAGTTCATTTCAAGTATGTTTTTTAAATATTTCGACCTTCATTGTACATACTTAAAATAATTAATACAAAAATTATTCCATTTCTTGTAGTTCTTAAAACAAAGGGGAAATTTGCTTATCTAATTTTTGGTCCTAAGATGAAATATCGTCGTTCAAGAAGCTTAAGAAAGGATTTGTTTGATAAGTATAGGCATTCCTCCCTAAGAACCATAGGTACCGAAGTACCAAAAAACATCTTTTCAATGCCATGAAGAAGAGACTGGATCAAGACCATGGAGAATGACACCTTGCATATGTAAGTTGCAATATAATAGAGTCTCTCAATGTATGGTTGAATTGTTTAGGTATCAATATACATGATACATTGTTTGGATTATTTTATATTTTTATGGCATTTTCTTCACTGTACTAATTGACAAGTTATATTGTTGTTATAATATTTTTAACTATGATTCATGTTGTAGGTCATCAAGGCATTAATAACAGGGCACTTCCTTGAGAAATGAAAAGTTATCCCAAGTAATTTAGTAGAATCCCATACTATGAGCACCTAGAAATTGTTTATTTGTTTGACATAATGTACATTAGGAATAATGTAATAGAGACCTTATGGAAATCTTAGATGGAAGGAGAGACAAAGAATTTTTTTTCAAGATTGCAGTGCCATTAAGGTGGCTGACCATGCATTGCAAAGTGGGATTCATTGAAATAGTGATGGACACATCCAAAATATAAGAACCCTTCCATGGTTATTGACAGAGAAACAAAGCAAGCATGTTAAAGAGGTTATTGAAAAAATTAAATTCCCAACTGGATTTTCTTCAAGCATAAAGAATATCCTAACAAATATAGGTGAATTAGGTGGGGTAAAAACTCATGAATGGAATACATTCATTAAGGTAATTGTTTTGGTGTATATATATTGTATACATTGGTGAAACATATTGTGAATTAGTGTGTTTTTATATTAATTTTGGAAAAAATAATGATCAATCATTATTTTTGTTACATTATTTTCTATCTTTATCTCTCTGAGAAAATTTGACAACAATGTCAAACAAGTTATATATGACCTTTGCAAATACATGAGGTAAGTGGATATTTATGTGCAAAGTGTAATTTTTTCAATAAGTTTTTGTGTCACATTTTTTGACTACATGTGTTTTTCTTGTCATCATGTACTATATTTTGTTTTTTGTTGAAATTTGTGATTTTCTTGCTTCATTTGAAGATGGTTGTCATATAAATAAATCGATAAAGAAGACATAAAGTATTGGAGAAAAAAAATTCCCCATCTAATGTGTTAAATGAAAAAGTATCTACCTCCATAATTTTTCAATGCACAAGAACATTATGTCATACACCAAGTCAAGGAGGTTGAAAATTGTGGACCTGTACACACAAGATCAATGTGGATGGTTGAGAGGCACTTGAAATCACTAAAGAATTTGGTTGGAAAAAGAGCACATCCTGAGGGTTCTATGGTAGAGGGATATATGGTATATGAAACCATTATTTACATTCATCATTATAGTGATGAAATAGGAAAAAGTATTAATGTATTGGATTGGTTTTGGAATTTCAGCTTCGTGGACAATTTTTAGGGGAACACCTATTGGGAAACACCTATGGACAATTTACATATATGGTACTTATTTAATTTTTAGTCTTCCTTCATAATCCATTATTATGAATGTATAACATGGTAACTAATTATATATATGTGAATTGTTTTATTTTAATAAAGTTGGTCGATAGTGGGATGAAATACATTTATACATTGATTGGCTGAAGGCATGGATTAAATGCTACAAACAAGCTAATAATGGTACGTTATCATGCTATGGCATGTCTACATTGGTCAAAGAAGCTCAATGTAGTGGAGATACCAATCTTTCAAAGAGGGAAATTAATTTAGCATATGGTTTAAAAGATTATTAGGAAAGCATATTCACCCATGCTACTTAGTTTTCTTACAATTATATTAATGCATATGGTGTATTTGTTTCTTAAGTTTAAAATCTTGTAAGTATAAATATGCATGCTTATCAATTGATAATGCAGTTTTTATGTGTTTAATGAATTGCAGTTGAAACAGCACAACAAAATGTGGTGCGATAGTTGCAAACTTCGCATTAAAAGGTTGGATGAAAAGATGAAAAAATCTTATAGTGGGATGACTGCAGTATTTCAAGTTACCAATGTTTCCTCTAGAGGTGAT
>APFE030216025.1:33596-41945 GCA_000404065.3 Pinus taeda
TAAGATGCTGGATCTGGGATTCTTCAAAGGGATCAGACATAGCACCCCAGATCGGATAAACCTCGCTACCATAAGGGAAGTGGCAATGGGCAGCAGAGATAGAAATTTGAACGACCTAACAAATAAATGGTGTAGAACTGGAACATACACGAGCCTACAAGTCACAAACCCATGGGTAAGGGACAACACATCTTTCATAAACCTTTTTTATAATCTCGAGCTCGGTATTACAGTTTTTGTATGGACATTGAATAGATCAGGGGCGATAATGCATGCCACGGAAGGCAGAAATTTTCTTAGCCTTGGTAAAGATCTAATAGACCAGGATTTTAGAAGACTAAAAAGCCCAAAAAAGGTTCAAATATGGGGCAATGTAGACAGATTCGAAAGCTCTCTGGTGCTCTTGAGCTTACGAAGAAAAAGCCCTATCCAATAGATCGAGACCTTACAAAGGTTGTTCCATTAATTGTGGAGGAAGATCTGATACAAATCTTCATCAAATCAGTAGGGGGTAGACATTATCGCATGCAACTCAACAAGGGGACAAGTATCCAAGAATTAAAGAAGGAAATCCAAATACAGCATAGAACCCCAATAAAATACCAAAATTTGATATATACAGGACATAGTTTGCAGGACAACTGTACACTCAGGATTATGGCATCAACAAAGACTCAACTATATTTCTTAATCTGAGACTGCGAGGCAGATGCAATGGAGCCAGCTCTAAAAATACAAGTTCCTTTCATGACATAGTCAAAGGAAAGGGAAAAATGCAAAACAATCCAGCACCAAAATCAGAGTTACCAGGCCCCTACATCGTGGAACAAAAATCGGAATCGCCAATGCTGACAATATCTTTGTCAGAGGTAACTCATCTATACACAAATCTAGCCCAAAATACTATTATCTGTAGATTTAATGGTTTCTGGCCAAAATTTGATGCACTGCATCAATGGATCTTCTCCGCATTTTCACCAAACTGTGAAATTTATCTATGCCCAAAAGGTTTTTTTATAGTTAGATTCAACATAGAACACGAACAAGATAACATTATCAATCATGGGCCTTAGCTTTGGGGCAATGCTAGCCTCTTCATCACCCCCTAGTTCCCTGATTTTGATGCCAATACCATGATAGTATCAACAATGCCAATGTGGGTCAAATTACATAACCTCCCTTTTCACTTTTGGCATCACAAAGTTTTAATAGCCATTGGGAATTCCTTGGGGAAATTACTAAAAATGGATGAAGACAGAGCTATTCGGGGAATCTTCACATTTGCCAGAATATGTGTAGAAGTGGACCTGAGTTAGGGGCTACCTGATCACATCACATTGGATTTTAATAATTCTTTGTGGACACAACCACTTGACTATGAGAACACAACATTCAGATGCTGCAGCTGCTTGCAAATAGGGCACCTCCAATATGCCTGTCCACTGGCCAGGAAGGGTCCTAAAGGGAATAAGAAACAACAAAAAAAAACCCAAAGGCTGGCAACAAACAGAACCGATGGAAGAAGAGCAATTGAAGACAGAACCTACAGGCACGCAAATGGGACAGGAAAATCCACAGGAAGAGAATACCCAGGTGACTAACTTGGGGCCATACAATATGAAACAACAACAAGAATATCAACTGGAAGTAAGTGGCATCAAACAAACTCATGGATCTGAAGGATCGGAATCTAACAAAGAGCATCTAATGAACACAATGGAAAACCAGCTTGCCATTATCGCACCCACTCCTAACACTAGAGGTTAGCGTAGAGTGGAGAAGAAGAAGGGCAGAAAAGTATAGGCTAGTTGGATCTTTTTTCTTTCTTTCTTGTATTCTTTGTTTCCTATTTTTAGGAATAGCTGATCTGCATATGCTTTAAGCATTTACAAAATGTAATTTTTTCATATGAATAAAATTACGACTTTTTCTATGGGAAAAAAAATTCAATTAAATAGCCATAAATAATGAACACAACAATTTATAAGGAAAAACCACCATAGAAACACTATAAGACTTAACTTATTAATTACAAAATAATTTTCAATCCATGGTAATGTGTTAACATTCTTGAATAAAATGAGTTTCCTCTAAAAAATAGCACACAACTTTGGCTTTGGATTATTTAAATTATGGAGGGGTCATATGAGCTTCAACCTTCACATGGTTGGCCTTGTTAACTAGAGAATATATTATTCTGGAAATGAAGAGAAGCTCATTTACGTTTATACCATCATTTCCAATTTCGACTATGGTTCGTTAAGCAGGCACATTGGGTGAGTTGGGAAAAGAGTGAACCAAGCAATACAATGGTTGGGTAGACGTGTGAAGTAAGTTTGACCCATGACTTTGCATGAACTACATTTCCACCAGGGTGTCTCATAATGATTTTTATAAAATTGACTAAATTAATGTATAGGGGTTAAAAGTCAATTTATAATTGATTTATTATGCAACATGGACATATTAACAAATGATAATATTTTGTTTTCGTTGATGGGCTAATGATTTGTGTTGACTGATATGCACAACAGGGTGAATGCTTGTGCCCTAGGTGCACCTGCACGAAGGAGGAGCACCCATGCACCCCTGGGGGTGTTGCGTGTTTGCCACGCTAAAACGCCCACCTTGTAGGGGCACCTCTGAGACAAGTTCGTGGCTCGACCCGAATTAGAAATGGGAGCCCACATAAAAGAAGTAATGTCAGCCCATGACTTCATATGAACAAAGTTCCCATCGAGGGTTCTCATAATGATTTTTAGAAAATTGACTAAATTAATGTTTGGGTGTTAAAAGTCAGTTTATAATTGATAGATTATGCAACATGGTACTAAAAAATAATAATATTTTATTGTCATTGATGAGGTAATTATTTGTTTTCACTGATATGCACATCAAGGTAAACACACACTCCCTAGGCGTGCCCACACGAAGTTGGGGCAACTGGGCGCCCATGGGGATGTTAAGTGCTAGGCAAGCCAAAGCGACCATGTAATGAGTTGGTGGGTTGACTCGACTAGGAAAGCGGAACCCACACAAACAAAGTAATTTCATCCCATGACTTATCATGAATAGAGTTCGCATAAGGGGGTGTCATAATTTTTTTTAGAAAATTAACTAAATTAATGTTTAGGTGTTAAAATTCAGTTTATAATTGAATATTGATCATGCAACATGGAAATAACAAATAATAATATTTTGTTGACATTGATGAGCTAATGAATATTTTTTTTTCACTGATTTTCACAAGAGGGCGAACGTCTGTGCCCTGAGCACACCTACATGAAGGTGGGGCACCCAGGCCTCTATCCCGACATCGTGTGTTGGCCATACCAAGGCGCCTGTGTGACGAGTTGTTGGGTCACCCAACTTGGCAAGGGGCACCTGCACAAAAGAAGTAATGTCGACCTGACTTGGCAAGGGGCACCTGCACAAAAGAAGTAATGTCGACCTGACTTGGCAATGGGCACCCACACAAAAGAAGTAATGTCAGCCCATGACTTCCCATAAATAAAGTTCTCACAAGGGGGTCTCATAATTTTTTTCAGAAAATTAACTAAATTAATGTTTAGGTGTTAAAAGTCAGTGTATAATTGAATATTGATCATGCAACATGGACATAAAAAATGATAATATTTTGTTGTCATTAATGAGATAATGATTTGTTTTCACTGTTTTGCAAAACATGGTGAATGCCCACACCCGCAGGAAGGTGGGGTGCCTAGGTGCCCGTGGGGGTGTCATGTGCTAGGTACGCTAGAGTGCCCATGCGACGAGTTGGTGGGTCAACCCGACATAGCAAGGCACACCCACACAGAAGAAGTAATGTTGGCCCATGACTCTAGGTTTATGTTGGCACTAAAAAATGGTAATATTTTGTTTTCATTGATGAGCTAATGATTTGTGTTCACTAATTTTCATAACAGGGTGAATGCTTGCACCCTTAGCACACCTGCACGAAGACAGAGTGTGTGGGCACCCATGGGGGAATCGCTTGTTGGGAATGCTAGGGCGCCTGCATGGTAGGGGCGTCTGTGTGATGAGTTAGTGGGTCGGCCCAACTTGGAAAGGGGTGGTACAAAAAAAAAGTAATGTCGGTCCATGGCTGCCCATGAATAGAGTTCCCACAAGGGGGTTTCATATTGATTTTTAGAAAATTGACTAAATTCATGTTTAGGTTTCAAAATTCGGTTAATATTTGATTGATTATGCATCATGGTGTATATACATATATATATATATATATATTATATATATATATAATATATTATATATATATATATATATATATATATAATATATATATATATATAGAATAATATATCTATATATATATTTATATATAATATAATATTATTTTATTATATATTTATTTATTTATATTTATATTTATTTTATTTATTTATATTTTTATTTTAATTTTTATTTATTTATTTTATTTATTTTTATTTTTTTTTTCAGTTTGTGCTTATATGAACTGATATTGGTCATGGCTATGTTAGATGCATGCATTGACAATATGGGATGCTTTTGATACTCAAATACGACTCATAGAAAGAATTTGACAATCAAACAATAAAATTATAACATATATAAATGTCAAGGAGATGAAATTATTTATTATTATTTACTAGTTGTAGGCTTTTAATGGACTTCATCGTCCAGAGGTTGAAAAAAATCCTTACTCTTCCATTTGACAAAACTTCTTGCCCTTCATCGTCATCTTTTTCATTATCTTCATCATCACCATCATCTTTGTACTAGACGAGTTGGGCGACGGGTGAACTAGGAAACACGACAGTCAGGTGGACGTGGTTTAATAAAGCTTTAAAAACTATGACTTGATAAACAATGTACCATACAAATTTTCATGGTATGAAAACTTGGATAAATATTTATTAGTATTATCCTATTATATCTAATTCTAGTTTTCACTTTATTGATCATGTTGAATATTTATTCAAGATTTCATTAAAAGTCTTTAGAGATGACATGCTTCTTCTCATTATTACTTGTAATAATCAAATTCCTTGAACAAAATTACCCTTTAACTTGTTTGGTGTTCTCGAAATACACACATAGTTGATATGATTCACTTAGTTTCCATAGGATTTAGGAGTTCAAGTGGAATTCCCCCCAAATGTTGATCTTAAATTATACCCATCCTTAATAAACTCCTAAACTTGACATGCCATAAGATAAAATTGGCATATTCCAAGCCCAGTATAACTGATTTAACAACTCATATCTATTCATAAACATAAATCATTAATATACCCTTATAATTCATAAGCAAATATAAGAATAAATATAATCAATTAAATATCCATAAATAATTAACACATCAATTTCTAAGGAAAACTCACCATAGAAACACTATAAGACTTAACTTATTAATCACAAAATATTTTCCAATCCATGGTAATCTATTAACATTCTTGAATAGAATGAGTAACTTTCCTCTCAACAAATAGCACACAACTTTGGTTTTGGATTGTTTAAATTATGTGGAAAATGTTTTGTTATATGACTTGTAATATTTTGGCATATCTTGTAGAAATATACAATTTTTTCTGAGGGTAACATTTGGGTCTCTATTAGTCAATTCTATATTTGCAAAATTCTTTAGAGTGGCCTTCATTTGTACATATTGTAGACCATAGGCCACTTCATTAAATGGTCAAGTCTGTAAGTCATTTTTGAAGCATCTCAATCTTATATTCAACTTTTCTATGAAATGATGATGGGATAGACCAATATTCATATGATTCCATATGTTATTCTTTCTTAGGGCATCTTGGAAATATTTTATTTCATATATAGGGCATGCCATGAACCATTCTATGAGCAAGTCCTTGTTGATTATATATGAGATATGGCTAATAAGATGTATAACCTCTTGTTGTATTCCAACACAATTTCACAAGGCATCTAATTAGTGCCTTTTGTTTTTTTCACTATTAGATGTTTTACATATTGAGTTTTGAAGATTGATAAAAAATTGTCCTTCACTTCCATTTTTGTTTTTGTTTTTGTTTAATTCTCCTTAAAATTCATAAATCATGTTAACATTATTTTCTTTAATGCTCCAACACACTTTGCAATTTTCTTTCCTTTGTGTGTGAACCAATGATTTTAATATCTTCATCGCCCTTGTAGAGGGGTAGATGGTGGTGGAACATTTATTTAAAGAGGATGGATTTTTTACTATATTGTAGTAGGAGGAGCTAGTCATAGGATAGTCAATGGTTTCTTAGTGTTTAATTGATAAATTTTGGTTGATTTTACTAGAAGGTTTATTTCATCGATCTAACAATTTTGATCTTTATATTATGGAAAATGTCTTGTTTGTGGTTGCATCACTTCCTTGAAATGTTTGGAAAAAAAATTGGTATCCTCCTCAAATAGTAAATTATTTAAGGGGTACAATTCTAATATCTTTTATGTGGATTAGTATGTTAGTATCTCCTTCAATACTTAACCAATTACACTTTTTTTGGGGTATTCCAAGGACCAACATATCTCTCACATTTAAATGGTTGTCTAGTTGATACTGTTAGTGTCGGTCTTGAATGCTCTCCATCAGTGATCAAATATGCTCTTACAAAGTTATTTTGAAGTGTCAAGGTCAAATTTTGTCATTTCAGTGAGTCTTCAAGCAAAATTTGGTCACTAGGCATTAGGTCTAGGGTTTGCTTTATGCTCCTTCTAAAGTTGCTCAAATGTCAGTCTATGTCATCATTCAGCTGAGTCTATCATCATTCATAGGGTTTTCATTATCATGTCAGTGTCTAATGGGTCATTTGATACCTTGATCATCCTTCAGTTGCGCCCAGGCAAGGTCATTTCCCTCTCTTAGGGTTTTGAAGCCAATTTCTCTTAGACGGTCAAATAAATGGAAAAACTTGTTTCCTGATGTTCATACACCTTCCCCTATCCTTAAATTACCTTACCAAATGCTTCCCAACACTCAGATCCCCCAAAATCCTCATTTTTGCACAAACCCTAGTTTCTAAGCTACAACCTGGCAATTTTCTAGGTTGGGCCTGTGTTTTTCCCTTTTGGACCCTTTCCCCTCACTCAATCTCTGAGATTCCACTTTCCCGTGCTTCCTAACATCCCTCCCCACTCCCAAAAATTTCCCGAAGAATTTAGAAGCCCCCTATCCCCTTCATTTCGCTCCATTTCGACAAAATTCCTTGTTTCACACATCAGGGCAAGTTTCACTCAAATGATGTTTTAGAGCAGTCAGAGATGAATTTTTGGAAACTGAGAGAGGTTTTTGTCCATAACATGCCAAATAAGAAAAAAATCTTTCACCGTTTACACAGGTGCCATGATTTGAGAAAAATGTCAAAAATACCGGCGAGAACGAAGGTGCTCCAAGGACGGTTGGCCAAAACACAAAAACGAAAGAAAACGCCCGATCCACTCCAAATTTTGGCCAAAGCCTCTTTGGCTGAGCATGGTACTTGATTGGGGACTCCCAGCCCAAATTTCAAGAAATTTGGAGAAAATTTTGTCATTTGTGAATTTTTTGTGCAATTTACAAGTTTTGGCCATTTGAAACGCCGTGCTCCAAGCGCGACTATTTTGGAGGACTGCTCGGAATTTTGAAAACTTGGCATTTTTGGAAAGGGCATGCAAAGAGAAAAATTACCAATACTTGGGAGAAGCCTGATTTTGAGATTTGAGCCTCCAAAAGCTCAAAATACATCAAAAAAATGACTTTCTGCCCACTTTTTGAGTTGCAGAAAGTGACCTTGGGAGAAATGGTTTTTGAGGGGGCAAAACAACTCCAAATTCAGAAATTCCACTTGGGATGGAAAGTACAAAGACCAAGCTTTCCAATGCGCCATCTTGCATCTGATCTGGACCAGTGGAACCCACTCAAAAGTTGCTGCAAAGGGGCACGACCATTTGAACAGGGGGCGCGACCATTCGAGCCAGCTTTGCCAGAATTGACCTTTTTTGTCAAAAAACACTGTTTTGACTATGGTTGACAATTTTTACTTGTAGATGATGGATAAATGTAATATTTTCATGGCACTTTGATAGATTTTATCTCTCTTTACCCTTCTAGAAGCTTCCTTGATGTAAAAAGTGAATAATTAATGCATGAATCAGTTAGCTAAGTAATAGAGGCAAGTTGTTGAGCTGCCTATTATCTAGTGCTTAGTTTGAAATTAGTTCAAACTGCTCCTAGAAGGATGAGCTCGACCCCTAGAGGCAAGGGAAGAGGTTAGCTTGCCTATATTATGTGTTTTCTTAGTCATTTTGAGAGGTTGGAAGGTTGGGCTCTTGTGGGAGAAAGTTTCATTGTATATTTTACATCTATCTTTGCAATTT
>APFE030216042.1:0-46031 GCA_000404065.3 Pinus taeda
ATTGAGGACAACACTTTTTTGAAGGAGAGGGGCATGTTAGGTCCCTATAATACTAGTGATTACCACATTACTATTGTAGTTGTATCCCTTATTAATATTGTTGTGCCCCTATTGTCCCTATATTTTTATTACTGTGCCCCATAGAATCCCTCTATTGTTATTTTTGTGGCTTTATTGTTAGGTTGGCTGGGTTATATTGTGACTCCTTAGACTCCTATATATAGAAAGGAGGTTTTGTCATTTGAATCATCCAAGAATTGTTCATTTGTGTAATGTAAAGGAGGTTGCCCCCTCGAAAAGGCTGAATTATAAGGCGTTGATCTCTATTTTCTATCTATTTGTGAGTCGGTTTCATAACAACTTACCCGTTGAAGATTCCACATGGGAGGACAAGAATTTTATACAGAAGCATCAAGAACGACTCAAGCATTGAGGACAACACTTTTTGAAGGAGAGGGGCATGTTAGGTCCCTATACTACTAGTGTGACCCCTTATTGTTATTAGTACAACCCCTTTATTATATTGTTGTGCCCATGTAGTCTCCATATTGTTATTATTGTTCCCCATAGAAGTCCACTATTGTTATTATTGTGCCCTTACATTATTATTGTTATGTCGGCTCTGATTATATTATGACCCCTTAGACTCCTATATATAGAAAGGAGGTCTTGTCATTTGTATCATGCAAGAATTGTTCATTTGTGTAATGTAAAGGAGGTTGCCCCGTTGAAGAGTCTTATTTTGAATGTGTTTATCTATCTTTTCTATATTTTTGTGAGTTGGTATCATAACACTCACTTCTTTGTACTTGCTTCCATTTCCCATTGAGAGAAAAAAAGAAGAGCAACCTCACCTTCTAGTTGGGTTTTCTCCCAAAAGGGTTTCCCATTTATATCTTGTGTTAATGTTTGGTTTTTGAGTTCTATTTGTTGTTATCTCTTTTCTTCATAATTATAATTTGCATGAATGCACAATAAATAGTAATTAACAAAGCTATAAATATAAGCAGAAATAAGCCTTCGTAGTTTAGATTTTGGATTTTAAGCTTCATTTTATCATATCTATTATGGGAATATCCACAGTAGTTTATGGATCATATTGGTATCAGAGTAGGTTTCTTTAGGTATATTATGGGGAGTTGTAGGGAACCCAAATCGGCTAAAAGTTGAAATTCAGAAAACCCCAGCGATGGTCAAGGAATCTGTTAATAACCCTCAAGTTCCTGCAGAGGAGAGATTTGTGTGGTTGGAAGCACAATTTTTAGATATAAACTATAATGTGAACCTCCGCATGGAGGCCTTAATCAATAACCTTGGGCTATTCCACGGTTATCCAAAGAAGATGGAGGTTCTAACGTAGAGGTCAAATCAGAGGGAAAATCGACAATTCAAGAATAACTTGAGAGGGAATCTAAGAAACAACCCAAAAAGGATCAACCTGACTCGAGTGTCATGAACCATTAATGGCCCTTATTCAAAATGGAAGTGAAGTTTGACATCAAACCGCATCAAGATGAGTCATCACTCTAAAATTAAATCACTGGCTGTGGCAATTAATAGTTTATTTTGGCGTTCATCATGTAGAGGAAGAACATAATATTTTTCTTGCTCAGCCAAAATTAGAGGGACATGCCCTAACCTAATGGGAAACCCACACAAAGACCTTAATTTTAGAGAGAGATCCTCCAATGATTAAGTGGGAGGATTTCAAAAGCCTCATAAAGTCACAATTTTACCCAAATCGAGTATCTAGAGGACCAGTGGATCTAGTTGCATTACTTCAAGCAAATGTAGTGGCAGAGCGTACAAGAGTACACCATAGAGTTTAGAAAGATGGCCATAATGTTAGGTATCTCCAAAAAGAACGAAGATGTACTCCTCAAGTATCTTTGGGGATCTACACATCCATTTGAAAAATTAAGTGATGTTTTTCAAAACTATATTGGTGGATGAGGCTTCTGCACAGGCAAAGTACCTAGAGAACATAGGCTAGAAGAAAGGGAAATCAAGTGGGTAGAAGCAGAAGGAGCACCAGGATGCTTCTAATGAGAGGAAGGAAAAAATGGAAAGGGGTAAAAGCTAAAAATACAGAAGCCACATCACACCTATACAAAGATCCCAGCAACCAATGCAACCACTATAACAATGACAATCATATAGAGGAGAAGTGTTGGAAGTTGCATCCAAAGCTTAACCCAAAGAATGGGAAGTAATATAAAAATAAGAAGAAACTAATGGCCACTAATTTGAGCAACTAGGTTGAGAGTAGCTCAGACATGTATGAGAAGATCGCTTATACATCAGTGCAAAAGGAGGTGAATCTATGTAGCCTCCAGCAACATGAAGATAACAAAAAGACCAGACTCTTCCATATAAAGATACAGGTCAAGAAGGAAAAGGTTGAAGCTTTATTTGAATTAGGATCATAGGCAAATCTCATTGCAATAGATCCGGTCAACAAATTGGGATTTGAAGTTTGTGATCATCCAAGCTCATATCTGTTGGGATGGGTAAATAATATTGTGGAAATAAAGGTAACCAAATAGTGCAAAATTAGGTTCGCTCTCAGTGTTGATTTATTGATGAAGTAGAACTAGATGTAGTTCCCCTTGATGTATTTGGAGTGTTGTTTGGAACTACCTAAATGTGCATGCGAGATGCAATCATCATGTGGAGAGCCAACCAACATTGCCTCATAAAGGATGAAAAATCATTCACCATCAATGCGCAAAAGGGCAAGTCCAAAATTTCACTGGTAAGTGCCAACAAACACAAGATATTGATCAGTTATAGCAAGAAGCATGTTTATTTTTTTAAGAGAGAATCACTCTATAGAAGAGTAACTGAGAGAAAATTAATCCCTAGAGGGATGTACTAAAAAGAAAAAATAACAATTGGAAGAGTTGCTACATGCATATAGGAAAGTGTTCCAGGTGCTTAAAGGACCACTACCTAAGAGGGAAGTGGAGCACAAGATCTAGCTATTTCCAAACTCATCATTGCCAAACATTGGTTTATACAAGTAGTCCATTATAGAAACAAGTGAGGTGAAGAAGTAGTTTCAGCAACAATTGTGTCATTCGACCGAGTACCCCACCATGTGGGTCTCCCATTAGTATTGTTCCAAAGAAGGATGGGACTTGGTGGATGTGTATCAATTACAAGGCTTTCAACAAAATTATGCTCAAAAAACATGAACACCTTACCCAAGATAGATGATTTGTTGGATCAGCTGCAGCAAGAAAAATGTTGCACCAAGATAAACTTAAAGTCTAGATATCACAATGTTCGAGTCAGAAAAGATGATATCTGGAAGATCGCCTTCAAAACTAGGCAAGGTTTGTATGAGTGGTTAATCACGTCGTTTGGATTATGCAAATCACTAGCTACATTTATGAGGTTCATGAATGATATATTGTGCCATTTTATAGATTCATTTGTTATTACGATATACTGGTATACAATGCTACCTAAGAGGATCACATTTCACATTTGACGCATGTGCTAGAGACATTAAAGGAGCACTAGCTGCTAGAAAATATCAAGTTTCAGTTTTCACAACATCCTTTGATGTATCTAGGGTATGTCATAAGTGGAGGAGAGATGAAGATAGGACCTACCAAGATGGAGGCCACCATGAAGTGGTTGGTGCCTACTAGTGTTTTTGAAGTTGGAAGTTTCATTGGGGAAGAATAGTAATTGAGGAAATTCATAGCCTCATTTTCAGTAGTAACAGCACCACCTTACACCATAACAATGAGTGGCAAGAGTTTCCAGCGGGGAAAGGGTCAATAGAGGGCCTTTAAGGAGTTAAAAAAGAAGATCAGTCAAGCACCAGTTTTAGCATTACTGACATTGTAGCAGCCCTTTGAAGTGGACATATATGTGAGTGGGTATGTTATGGGAGTGGTTTTGATGCATGGAGGATGGGTTGCATGCTACCATTCCAAGTATTTCATGGGGTAGTTCTTGACCACCCTACCTACGATAAGGAGCTTTATGCCTTGGTGCAAGCTATGAAGAAGTGGAAACACTACCTAAGAGAAAGGAAACAATAATTCACACATATCACAAGCCGCTACAATACCTATAGACCTAGAGTAAGCTACAACAGACCAGGCATTACAAGTGGATGGGTTTTCTACAATAGTTTCATTTAGTGATCAAGTACAAGAAGGGCAGCAAAACCAAGTTAGCTCACATGATTTCAAGGCCACACACATCAAAGATCACAAGTTTTGGAACTTTGATGCACATGGATCCATTCACCCGTGATTTACACAAAGAGGCATATTCATAGGATGAGAACTTCAATGATGTGTTTCAGTAGTTGTAGAGCTACAGTCTGTGCACGATGATGATAGCACAGTTGACTACCATCTCTAGGACAAGTTACTCTACATATTCGATAAGTTATGTGTTCCTAAAGGTAAGTAACTAAAGTTGATTAAAGAGGCTCACAACTCTAATGTTGAAGAGCACTTCGGTATAGAGAAGACAATGGCCAACTTGTAGAGGCATGTGTAGTGGCCCAAAATGCAAGAACATGTAGCTAGGTTCATGCGAGGATGCATGCTTTGTTGTACCAGCAAAGCCTAGTAACAAGAAACAGGGTCTATATAATCCCTTTCTTGTACTCACTCGTCCTTAGGAAAGTATTTCCATGGATTTTGTGGGAAGTTTACCAACTAGGGAGGGACATAACTCCATGTTCATGGTAGTTGAAAGGTTCAGCAAAATGTGTGTCTGCTTAGAAGATGCTAGGATCATCGCTAGAGAATACCAATATCAGAAGAGGAAAATTAGAGACGCTCTTGTGATAGTGAAGCATCCTCATAATATAAATAGGGATGGTGGCATTGAGATCAATAGCAATTGGTTTCCTCTAATCAGACAAATTACTTCTTCTGACTCATCTCAGGTAAAACATTAGGTATGAATCTCTATACCTAAATTGAATTCACTTATAATAATATTAAAATTAATACTAACACATAATATGAGAAATATAATATAATATGAGATAAGATATTATTGATATTATTATTTTTCCCAAGGATAAAATCGAACTTTCTATTAAGGCAATAAAAAGTTAAATTTGTAGATGCAATTAAGCATTTTATGTATTGTATGTCCACAAAAAAGTGTATAGTTAAACCATCGATGGGTTGATCCCAGCAAAAAACTACTTAAACCCAAATGCCAAAAAGGAACCATGTCTAGATCTCGAGCCTCCCCATTAAAGAGGAAAACAACCCATACATACACATATTTTTTACAAAGAAACCATAAAGAGTATACCAGAATCCATCACAAAAACGTATGAAGTCTAATACGACAATAACATCAAAAGACAAATGATAAAGCTAATAATAAAAAAAAATTCTGACAGACCATTCAAATAAAAAATTATATGGTTTTTGATCTGGCACACAGATCCGGACCTCTTCTACTTTAGTTATGTGCCAGTTTCTCAAATACTGTTGTAGACCCTCCTTAGAAAGGAGGTCTACTTCTGTATTTCACTCCCTGTAAATGTGGCAAACAATTATGAGTTCAAAAATCTATTTTAAATGTTGAATTTCTTCTAATAATGGAATCAAAATATAATTTTGAAATCTATGTACTCCGTTAAACCATTTTATAACATTCAAAGAGTCCCAAAAGATTTGAACCGATCCCATCCTCATATGAATAAGCTAACATAGTAATAATTCCAAGGATTGAAATTATGCATAGTTGTTTGATCCTAAGCTAAGGCCCACCAAAGCTTTCAATATTTATGGTTGTTAACATGGATAACTAGCCTCAAACCACATTTTTTCTGAGAGTCCGATGCTCCATCAAAGTATGCCCAAGGTAAGTCAGCCCTGATCTGTTCTTCTCTAATGATTCTAGGTGTCTTCTTTGGAGTTGGAAAAAGGGGTTAGAGAAAACATAGAGGCACATTCAACAACAAACAAGATATGCGAAGGGGTGATATCTTGGAAGATGCCCTCGTTCTGAGACAACCAAATGCCCCATGAGATGATCAAAGGGAGATTTTTGTGGTTTTCATCTGAAGCATAATTCCACCATATTTTCCAGGTGTCCCATATATCTGCCCTATTCCATATTTGAGATATCCCCAATAGTCTTAGAGATCTTCCCAAATCTTATTGTTGAATGGACAACTTAAGAAGAGGTGGTGGACAGACTCCTTTGAGCTTTTGCATAGATCACACCAGTCGGGTCCCTATTTGTTGCACTTTTGGAGGTTATCCCAGGTAGGAATTTTGTTTTTTAGGATACACCAAAATAAGAGTCTTGATTTCACCAAGCTTTTTAATTTCCATAACATTTGGCACCATCATTCCTGTACCCCCCATGCCCTTTGGTCCATAAGGTAGTTGTAACCACACTTTGGAGAATATTTTTTTGTAGTAGCATGTACCCATTTGAGCACATCGAGTCGGTCCCTTAAATGAACATGTGTGCATTGTAGTTCTCTAATGTAATTATGTCATTCCTCTTCCCAAGGGGGCTCGAGTTGCAAGTCCTCCGCCGATTTCCATCCCTGATGCCAAATAGTAGAAAACGCCCCCCTTGCAATCTGATTGAGAAAATGAATCCCTTGGGAATGCATACAAAACATAACCTCCCTTGAAAGAGCAAAACCTTCATTGCACCCCAACCACAGGTCGATACCTATTCTAAGGCTCTCCCCATTTCCAGTGTCCCAAGCCAGACCATCTTCTATTATGCTGAAAGAGTCTAATGGCGCCTTCCATACTGCAGAGGCATTGAGGGGATTTTTATCAGGTCTACGCATCTATTCATCAATCAGAATAGGGTATATATATTTCCTTTTGACAATTGTCATCCACAAATTCTCCATTGATAATAACCTCCACCCCAATTTTGCAACTAGTGAGGATGCAAAAAATGAGAGATATTTTATGCCCTAGCCTCCCCATGCCTTTGGCATAGCAACTTTGTCCCAAGCTACCCATGGCAGTATTGTATCCTCCTTTGTTCCAACCCAAAGGAAACAGCTACATACTTTCCTAATCCGTGTATGTATGCCTTTTGGGACCTATGTCAGAGCAATCCAATAGGCAAGAATGACAAGAAGGACCGACTTAATACGAACCAGTCTCCCAGCTCTTGATAGCCACTTATAACTCCAATGTTTAATGTGATTTTTAATTTTTTCCAAAAGCCAACACCATTCTTGTTTACTGTCAGTGTTCGGCTTAAGGTGAAAACCCAAATACTTGAAGTTGTCCTTCAAAGCATTTGCTTCAAATGGGAGGACTGAGGTAATCTTGTTTATTTCATTTCCTCAGAATCCATCATGAATTAGTGATGATTTCTATGTATTTATGCACATCCCAGTTGCTACTAAAAACAGATTGAGAGAGGATCTTAGATGTTGAATGTCACTTCTACTTCCATCACTAAATAATAGTATATCGTCCACAAACAACAAGTGAGTGATATACAAATTGGTAGCTACTTCTATACCTTTTATCTCACCTCTTCTTTTCGCAACCAGAATCAATTGACTAAGGCCTTCTATCGCCGATAAAAAAAGGAGAGGAGACAGTGTTCATCCCTGTCTGAGTCCTCTTTGGCTGTGGGAAAAGGGGGACGCAGCACCATTTATCAGAACAACAAAACTAACATTTGATATACATCCCATTACCCAATTAATGAAACTAATACTAAAACCAAGATGTGTCAACAACATGCGAATGTAGAGTCGGTTGATTATGCCATATGCCTTAGATCAATTTTAACTATCAATCTTTTTTCCTACTCTGTACTATGCAATGTCTCCTGAGTGACCCCGATAGCTTCACAAATCTTTCTACCATCAAGAAACCAAAATTGTTCCTTTGAGATATTCCTTGAAAGGATTGGTTTCAAGAATACAACAAGAACTTTGGCTATAATTTTATAAATGCAGTTACATAGATAAATGGGCCTCAACTCCTCAAAGGATGAAGGGTCATCAACTTTAGGAATTAAGGCCAGGAATGTAGAATTTAAAGGTTCATATATCGAGCCTTTATCCTAAGATTCTTCCACCACCCCAGTAAGTTCTTCTCCAATTAGCTTAAAGAAGTGTTGGAAGAATTCCACTATCCATCCATCAGGCCCTGGACTCTTATCTCTCTACACAGCTTTTAAAACCCCTTCTCCTTCCCCTTTTGACATAAGAGCCATAAGCATCTCATTTTCCTCCTCCTCCACGTATCGAGGGAAGAGTTGGGCCACTCGAATCACCTCTGCAATTGAAACCGTTTCAAGAGCTTTGAATAAATATTTGAAGTGATCCCTTCCCATGGTGGAAAGGTCTTCAAAGGATTTTTCTCTGCCCCCATCCGCCCTTTTTAATCCCCAGATTGTTTTTGTATTTTTCCTTCCTTTTGCATAATTTTGGAAATTTTTCGAATTTTCATCCTCAGCTGTGAGCCAAATTGTTATGCTTTTGAGTCTCCATTGTTCTTCCATATCATTTAGTATCTTCCTTCTTTCTATCTCTAGCTGTGTGATCCCTTCCCGCTTCTCTTTTGTCTCGTATCCATCCATTTTCAGGCTCTCCATTGAATTCAGTTCCTCCCCTATCCTATTTAATTCATCTTCATCCCTTAACTTTTTGGCTTTTTCCCACTCTATCATTTCCTTCTTCATTCTTTTTAGATTCTCCATAAACGACTGGGCTAAGGAGAACCCCAGATCACTAACCAATGGCCTCCAAGTATCTTTTACTAAGTTATTGTATGAGGTCTCTTTGATCCAAGCTAGGTTAAACTTGAAAGGTGACCCTAGCTTTTGGTTGGGCCCTTTCATTTCCAGCAAAATAGGCAGATGGTCTGAATCTCCTCCAGATCCTACCAAATGTCTGAAGAAGGGGATTTTAGTGGCCATTTCCTCTTTTAGAAGAAAATGGTCCAATCTCTTCACTACCCTAGCATCCCCCAATCGCTTGTTCTTCCAAGTAGGTCTATACTTCAATAGATTTATGTCTATAAGCTTACTGGATCGAATTTTGTTCCAAAAGAGGTCTGTCAATGGGTTGGCTTGGGCTACTGGACCCCAGGTCTTAGACAATCCCAAAGAAAAATTTAAATCCCCCCCCCACAACCAAATTAGGGTTTTTCATAAAGGATTTGGAAAAAATATTATTCTAGAATAGAACCCTATCCTGACATGGCCCATAGATATTTATGAGTAACAATTCTACGCAGAGTTCATGTGAATAGACCTCAGCCCCCAACACCAGATCTGATCCCCAAGAATTTGGTAACTTCACACCGCTATCTTTGACTCCTAGAACCAATCCCCCAAATCTTCCTTTTGCTTCAAATGTCATAAACGACCAACCCAGCATAATTTTATTAAGGGCAAGTTTGACATCCTCACCAGCTCCAAGAGTTTCTTGAAGCATAATAACATCAGGGCAATAATTAAGAAACAGAGTTTTTAATGCTAGTTTTTTGTTGGTGCTAGCAAACCCACGACAATTGAAGGACAACACACTCATTTGGCAACCGTGGACGAGGCCTGTGCTACTCTAAGTGCCCCTTTCAAGGATAATTGTTTCCCATCAGCAATGTCAATTTTAGCTCTTAGTTGGGCCTTTGATAGCTTAGACTTTCTGCCTCGAGTCTTCCAAGGAAAAGAGGGAGCCTGTTTGTTTCCCATACCGCCAATAGCTCCCAGAGAGATATCCTTCTTTCCCGGGGACGGAGGTTATAGTGGGATTTCTCAACAGTGTCCACAGGGAAGGAATACGACATTGGGCCTTTAGACAGGGAGTGGTGAAGATTAAGAGCCGGAATAGATGTTATAATATTGTCAAGGGCAGCAAGCATAGATCCAATAAGTGATTCCACCAAAGGGTCAAGACTGAAAGGACCAGGCCTCGAGAACAAATTGAGCAAAGATTGAAGAGATTTATTTATTGAGAGGAGGAGAGGAAAAGTACCCATCGGGTGAGGCATCGGGTTGATTGCTCCCATCTCCACCTATTCTTCCTGAATTATCTCCTAGGGTGATCCTACTCCTACACAACCTCACTCTCTAGCTACATACTTTGGTCATCCTGAATTTCCCTCAGCACTTGCTCACCCTCCTAATGATTCCCCAAATCCTCTGCCAGTACCATTTCCTCCTCTTCAGCCTGAGGTCAATCCTGAACCCCTGAGTCGCCTCTATGTCTTCTTCTCCTTCTGAACCCCAAAGGACATCCCGCACTAAGTGTCCATATTTGTAGCACTTGTAGTTTCTCATAATCAATGAGTTGTGAATAAGAGTAATCTTGTAGTTGGAGATGAATTTTCTTTGCCAAACCCTCCCTTGGATCCAACCTTACCAATATGCGAGCCAGACTCCTATTCCTTGTTTCCACAAAAGACATACATGCCTCCAGGAAAGATCCCAGTGTGTTACCTATCGCTCTGAAGACATCCTATGTCCAAAGGTGTGAAGGTAGGGCTAGTAGACGAACCCATACTGGAATATCTGCTACATTCTCTCTCTGAGTGTCGAAAAGAGGATTGGCGCTCTCCCAAAACACTAGTTTCGCTTCATTACCATTCTAATAACTCTCTTTTTCTTAACTTAATCATAAACTAGCCCCTAGCCAATATGGTCACGTCGAGCTGATGATCTCGAGCCTTACTCCATGCTTTAGTTATCCATTCTTAAATGTAGTTTGTTGAGTATTTTTTCCCTTTTACTCTTCCTACCAGTGTTAACTCTAAGGCTTCCATGGCCGTCAATCTGGATGTCAACTCCCAGGACCAAATTCGGGCATTTCCGCCTTCCTCTTTATTATTTTCCCTTTCTTCCTCTTCACCCCAATGTTCAGATCCCTCCCTGCTTCCCCTTGACAACGATTTCTCCTCCCACTCATTGATCCCTTCCTCAGAGAGCAACACTGACTACGCCTCTGCCACCCGTTCCCAACTGGTAATACCCCAGAAACTAAGAGTTGCCCCGCCTCTCCTAGGCCTGAAGATTGGATATGCTCCCCCGCCTCCTCGATACCGAAACACTAAAAACCTTCATCTTCGAGTACTAGTGGTCCAGGTGAGGGAATTCCCACCCTATTTTTCCCCCTAAACTCAACTAAAACTTATGTTATCCCTTCTGAGTGTGCCCGTAAACCCTAGAGCGAGACCTTTCCTGTCAACTCTTCGGGCTTGAAGTTTTCACAAATCTTAAACTCCTCACTGGCCTTTTGACTCAACGGACTCTTGCATGCAATAGATTTGTTTAGTCTTTTCCCCCTACTAGCTTCATTTAGTCCCAGATCCGAGACCAGACATGATTTTAAACCCGCATTTCCCTGAATGTCGTTGCTAATGACAATGTCCTCCAAACCACCCGAGAACAGACCAGATAGAGGGAAATACATAGGGTTTTTTGTACTTACCCAATTCTCTGCCGACTCTTCTGCGTTGTGACCCGCTGAAATTGTCGATGTCATCTAAATCTCTAGGAATGCATTGTCAGACCCCCAACCCCCTGCCTTTGAAGCACAGGGAAATCCTTTGCTTCCAAAAACCCTAAACCGCCTTCCGGGCTCTAGTCGACCATCGTGCCTCTCAATTTCCTGGTTAGAGATCTACCTGGACGAATCACCTTTGCTAAGTTTTGTTGAGCAAGCTCCAAACCCCAAACCGAAAGAATATCCTCTAGTCTGGGCTTTAGGTCGACCCAGACCCAGGAGTTGACCATTCCTATTACCTTTGTCTGAAGGGTGAAACCACAACCGTAAATCCTCTTGTTGTTAGCCTCCTGATCCAATCGCGTGCAAGTGAGGGAGAGCACTAGTAAAGAAAACAGAAAATGTTGTAAACCCTTCATTTGAAACTGTCCATCATTTTTACGTCGTTTATATTTTTAATTAAATTATTATATTATTTAAAAACTTATTTTATGTTTATATTAAAATTATATTTTTTTTACAAAGAAATTTCAATTCGCAATCATTGTGTCATGAAATATGATGTGAATAAAATCCAACATTCCAGATTCCCAGGATCAATTAATATATATATATAATATTATTATATAGTATTTATATTATAATATATATATACATACATATATGTCATTTTATACTTATATTAAAATTTGGTTTTTCATTAATTGATTTAATTAATTTAAAAAATTAAAAAACAATAATTCAATTCATTTCATAATTGGTTAGAAAAAACAATATAAATTATTTATTTCTAAACAAATTTCCTACCTACAAAATATCTAACTTAACCTAGATTTAATGCATAATTAAAAACCCCATATATAATTGGGGTAAAAATTACATCATTAATGCAATGTCATCCTCTCGAACTTAATCATTTTCAATAAATACCTAAACACAAATTACATCATAAATGCAATGCCATCCTCTCGAACTTAATAATTTTCAATAAATACCTAAATACTAAATTATAAACGAAGTACTCAACTGCACAATAAAAGTCTCTTGTAAAGATTACATCATAAATGCAAAACCAAACTCATTTTTAATAATTAACA
Organism: Pinus taeda; assembly: GCA_000404065.3. NCBI lineage: Eukaryota > Viridiplantae > Streptophyta > Pinopsida > Pinales > Pinaceae > Pinus > Pinus taeda. The sequence continues at coordinate 12,541 of APFE030216042.1, forward strand.
CACACTAAAGTCTTCTAAATAAACTTCAACTACATAATATTCATAATTAAAATCCCCTTGTAGAATAGCCTGACAAAAAAATAAATCGTGAATGCAAAGCGAGTGACAGAGAAGGTTTTGTAAGCACATTAATGATTTAGAGGCTCCCATCAACAAACCCCAGAAATTAAATAAACTTGCATGCAATCTATAAAAGTTAAACAAACTTGTCTAAAGAAAACAATGTAAACAAAAATGTTTTCCCCTATAGATTCACATGCCCTTATAAGAGAGGAAGGTTTATACCATCGAAAAAGCTGAAGTTTGAACTAGATTCACAAATTGTGATAGTTGTAGACAAATAGGACCAAGGCAGTACCTATGGTCTTCATATTAAAATAGGTACTCATCTTTACTCTAATGATTAGACCTCCACATAAGCCAGCAACAACCTCCACATATGCCAAGTGCTCCTATGAGATCATATTTGCATGCAACATTCCTAAAAACAGCTAGTGTTGGAAATAAGGTTTGAGTTTAGATAGAAACTAATCAACTGCGAACCCTTAAGCTTCTATAGTCGAAATATCTAATTGTTGCTTGCAGAAAATTCCTCACAACAAAATTGGTAAAAGTGTCAATAATATTCCTCGATATCCCAAGATTTTCGGATTATAGGCACTCCATCTCTCCCCAAATGAATTATGCCATTACATAAAGCAGCAACAGCGTCGACATATATTATGTGCTCCTGTCAATTGGTTAAATGTAATAAGCTCAAACCAACTAATTTGGGCAAATTAGGTTCTTGGTTTTGATACTCCTTAAGATGATGCATTCTTGGGTCCAATACTTCTTGAACTCAAGTTGACCACTTGATTTGGGTTCACTATACCTCAAATCTCCCTTGACTTTGAGACTCCTAACTTGATTACATATCCACTTAGATCTCCCCCAAAACTTGACATAAATGATAACATGTGCAAAAAGTTTTCAAACATCCCAACCATTATTCCCCCTTGTAATAGTGCCACGTAAATTACATAAACACATATAATCCCATCATTTATATATAGTTTCTCATATAAAAGTGTCTACTTTTATGGTCTTCTCTTCATAAAATAATTTTTACCTAATATTATATTATATTATTTTAAAAAATTTAACACTACTTTTAATTCATTAATATTTTATATTTCAATAATATTGTTGATTTATTATATCTTCCTTTATAATGTTAGGGTCAAACTTCTTGTCTTTCTTAAAAGAATCTTGAAATTGAAAATATCAATATGATTCACAAGTAATAGTTCTCTTTCATTTTCCATATTTATTTCATTTCTCCTCATCTATTTTATTTGTATCACTAAATATTATGTACGAACTAAAATATTATAAAAAAATCAAAATACACACCATTTATGTAATGGTTAAGTACAACTCCAATATATATATATATATTACACTACCTATTTAAAATTAAAATAAAATAAATTAAAAATCCCACATATAAAAAATAAAATAAAATAAAATAAATAAAAAATCTCACATGCATCCGCAAATTAATCTATTTCATTTCGACCGGTCTCCTGGCCAGAAGGACTAAAAGTTCTCAATCCACTGACATGGCTCACGCAATCAATATCTCCCCAGTTTAGCACCCAGTATAGGAATGGTTACCTTGACTGCAGCTTTGAACAGGGGGACTACACCCAAAATTCCTCTCCTTCAGAGGAAATAGGAACGGTTCATGGTGATATTCCCTCCGGCGATAAAAGTAGCAGGAAGGAACCAGCAAGGACAATAAGAGGCACGACTACGTGCAGGCTAGGAACGTGACTGAAAGAAGGTAGGTAAGCCAATCAGTGAATGGATGAACCGACTTCAATACTTATGGCAAGGCAACCTAAGGAATGGGTAAGCCAGGGTGGCTCAATGTCTGAGGACCTTGCCAGGATTAAGGCGGTGCCAAAGTGGATAAATCAATCAATGATAGGTAGTCTATAACAATTGATTCTTGAGAACAGCTCGTGCTAATCCTACGTAACTCGGCATTCTAGTAAGTATATAATAACAATCAATCTTATTGCCAATGCGACCAAGAAATGCAGAATAAAAGAGAGAGCCCTCGGCCCAAACACCCAGTTATCAAATTTTGAATGGAAAAAAAAAAATGCCTTATTGACTTATTGGGTGGGGGACAATTTATATTGAACAACTAGGTTCCCGACTTGAAAATCCCAATCCAAAGGACAAGGAAACTCTTAGTTGGGTTGCCCTTATGTATCACTAAATATTATGTATCAAGTAAAATATTATAAAAAATCAAAATACACACCAATTATATATATATAATAGAATAAAAAATCCCACATGCATCCACAAATTATGTTTTATAATAATGGCTAAAATACCTTGTGAATATTTATAAAAATGTGAAATATATATATATAAAATAAAAATTACACATACATCCATATATATAAATGAGTTACACTACCTATTAAATAAAATAAAAATTACACATGCATCCACAAATGTGTTTTCAATAATGACTAAAATACCTTATATAAGTTTTTAATAATGACTAAATTATCTTATATAAGTATGAGAAATGTATAATCTCCCATATATGCCTTGTTTCATATCAATAAACATTACATTAAACCTTAGGAATTATATTTTTAATCAATTTAATGTTTATATTAAAATTATGTGGCTTTGTTTCCTATCAATAAACACTCATATATATATATAATATATATATATATATATATATATATATATAATAATGAGTGTTTATTGATAGGAAACAAAGCCACAATAATTTTAATATAAACATTAAATTGATAAAATAAAATCCTAACTGTAATGTTTATTGAATGAAAAAAAGGTATGTATATATAAACATTAGATTAAACCATAGAAATAATATTTTTATAAAATAATTTATATTAAAATATATATTAATTTTATATATATCAATAAACATTAAAAAATAGAAAGTTATATTTAATAAATTATAATTATATATATAGAATATATATAATATATATATATAAAAATAATTTATATTTAAAAAATTAACATATTTTTAATAAAAAATAATTATATTAAAATATGTTATTTTCTTAGCAATGAAATTCAATTAGCAATCACCCTGTCATGAATCATTCTCTCCTATGAACTTATATAATATATAATAATTTCATTTTATATTTATGTTAAAATTGGGTATTTCATTAATTGATTTAATTAATTAAAAAAACTTATAAAACAACAATTCTATTAATATGTTAATTAGTTAAAAAAAAACAATATAATTTGTTTTTTTCTAAATAAAGTGAGTAACTACAAAATATCTAATTTACTTTAGATCTATTGCATAATTAAAAACCTCAAATATAATTAGGATAAAAATTATATTATTAATGCAATGTCATCCTTTCAAACTTAATCATTTTCAATAAATACCTAAACACAAATTACATCATAAATGCAATGTCATACTCACGAACTTAATCATTTTCAATAAATACCTAAACACTAAATTATAAACGAAGTACTCAAGTGCACAATAGAAGTGCTCTGTAAAGATTACATCAAAAATGCAAAGTCAAACTCATTCTTAATAATTAACACACATTAAAGTTTTCTAAATAAACTTCAACTACAGAATATTCATATAATTAAAATCCCGAACAAAAATATAAATCGTGAATGCAAAGCTAATGACATTAAAGGTATTGTAAGCATGTTAGTAATTTAGAGGCTCCCATCAACAAACCAAATGTTAGAACCTCATAAATTAAATAAGCTTACATACAATCTAAAATTTAAATAAACTTGTCTAAAGAAAACAATGTAAACAAAAATGTTTTCCCTTGTAGGTTCACATGCCCCTTATAAGAGAGGAAGGTTTATACCATCGAAAAAACTAAAGTATGAACTACATTCACAAATTGTGATAGTCGTAGACAAACAAGACAAAGGAAGAACCTATGATATTCATATTAGAATAGGTACTCATATTAACTCTAATGATTAGACCTTCACATAAGCAAGCAACAACCTCCACATATGCCAAGTGCTCCTATGAAACTCATTCATAATAATTAACACACATTAAAGTCTTCTAAATAAACTTCAACTATAGAATATTCATATAATTAAAATCCCCGACAAAAATATAAATCGTGAATGGAAAGCTAATGACATTAAAGGTATTGTAAGCATGTTAGTAATTTAGAGGCTCCCATCAACAAACCAAATGTTAGAACCTCATAAATTAAATAAGCTTACATACAATCTAAAAGTTAAATAAACTTGTCTAAAGAAAACAATGTAAACAAAAATGTTTTCCCCTGTAGGTTCACATGCTCCTTATAAGAGAGGAAGGTTTATACCATCGAAAAAACTAAAGTATGAACTACATTCACAAATTGTGGTAGTCATAGACAAACAAGACAAAGGAAGTACCTATGATATTCATATTAGAATATGACTCATATTAACTCTAATGATTAGACCTTCACATAAGCCAGCAACAACCTCCACATATGCCAAGTGCTCCTGTGAAATCATATTTGAATACATCATTCTTGAAAATAGTTAGTGTTGGAAATAAGTTTTGAGTTTAGATAAAATTACTCAATTGCAAACCATCAAGCTTCTATAGTCGAAATATATACTTGTTGCTTCCAGAAAACTCCTCACAACAAAATTGGTAAAAGTGTCAATAATATTCCTCGATATCCCATGATTTTCGAATTATAGGCACTTTGTCTTCCCTCCAATGAATTCTGCCATCACATAAAGCAGCAGCAGCCTCGACATATATTATGTGCTCCTGTCAATTGGATAAATTTAATAAGCTCAAACCAACTAATCTGGGCAAGTTAGGTTTCTAAATAAACTAATCAATGCTCTACATGAGGCATAAGTGAACAACTAGTATTCTATGGCATCAAAAAATAGTGAAAATGTTTCATGGAGAAAATTTGCAGTACACATTAGTTTAGACATACTATTGGGCAACAAAAAAGCATGTATAAACCTACAAAAACAAGGAAAGAAATCCATTGCAGAATGTTTAATGAAATAAATAGCACCCTCTTGGTTCTGATGCTCCTTAGGATGATACATTCTTAGGTCCAATACTTTTTGAACTCAAGTTGACCACTTGATTTGGGTCCATTATACCTCGAATCTCCCTTGACTTTGGGACTCCTAACTTGATCATGTATCCACCTAGGTCTCCCCCAAAACATGGCATAATAATAACATGTGCAAAAAGTTTTCAAACATCCTAACCATTATTCCTCCTTGTAGAAGTGTCACTTAAATTACATTAACGCATGTAATACCATCATTTATATATAGTTTCTCATGTAAAAGCATCTATTTTTATGGTCTTCTCTTCATAAAATAATTTTTACCTAATATTATATTATATTATTTTAAAAAATTTATCACTACTTTTAATTCATTAATATTTTATATTTCAATAATATTATTGATTTATTATATCATCCCTTGTAATGTTAATGTCAATCTTCTTGTCTTTCTTAAAAAATTCTTGAAATTGAAAAATCAATATAATTCACAAGTTATCTTGCATTTTCAATATCTATTCCATTTCTCTTAATCCATTTTATTTGTATCACTAAATATTATGTACCAAGTAAAATATTATAAAAACTCAAAATACACACAGATGGTTAAGTATAAAATCATATATATATATATATATATATATATATATATATATATATAATATTATCTATTTAAAATTAAAATATAAATTAAATAATCCCACATGCATTAGCAAATTATATTTTTTTATAATAATGACTAAAATACCTTGTGTATATTATGTTTTATAATAATGACTAAAATACCTTGTGCATATTATGTTTTATAATAATGACTAAAATACCTTGTGTACATATAAAAGTGCTAAAAGATATATATAATCCAATCCCAAAATATATATATAAGTTATATACCCATTAAATAAAATAAAAATTCCAATTTTAGTAATGACTAAAATACCTTATATAAAAATGAAAACGTGTATATATCTATATATATATATACCTTAAACATTACGTTAAACGATAAAAATATATTTTTAATTATTTTATTTTATTATTTAAAAACTTATTATTCCCTGCCGCAACAGGGTAATAACGTATTCATAATACATTGATTTTAATATACAATTTAAATGGACCAAAAATCAAAAATTATTTATGAAGTTTAACATTATGAGAAATTAAATTATTTTTCGGAAATATTTTCAATTTATTTATCTAAAAAAATGTGATTGGTTGAGCAACTTTGAGTCTTACTGTTTCACGATGATTTGCGTAGCCGTTTAGTTTGACAGATTGACAACTCTAAGCGCAGTTTGGGCGTATGTACTGGGTTTCGATTAGGTTGCCTCATTGACAGCTCTGAGCGCAGTTATGAGCGTTTGTACTTAACGTCGATCTATTATTTAATAGGATTTGTAATTAATGTTTATATTTCATATTTTACTGTATTAGATTTTTTTATTACTAATAAATAAAGGTTTTCTATTTAAATCATATTCAAAAAATCTGCTACACCAGCTCGGTCTTCCTCCATTACGAAAAGAAAAGGTGTATCAGAGATTTAGTAGCAAATTATTGCCAAGGGCGCGGGTAACAGCCAGCTGTTGGCTAATAAATTCATAGCCAACCACAAAGAATTAATATGCGCGGTTTGCAAAATCCAAGAGGACTTTTGACCAATCTGGATTACTTGTCCCCCCGTACACGCTTATTTTTTCAACATTGGCACTTTACTGAAAATTTATGGAATAATTTTTTTATATGAAATTATTTTGGAAAATACATGTTTTTATTTTTCTTCGAATAATTTATATTAATCTAAATTTGGTACGTTATAAGACAATTAAATTGTTTTCATATGAGGGTGCCAGTAAGTTGTAAAGTTTGACTAATGTAATCATAAACTAAAAATAATAATGATTTCGATTTTTGTGTGCGCTTATTTTATTTAAAATATCTCCAATTTATTTTAGTTGGGTTGTTTATTGAAATTACAAATGTAAATGGCAATATTTAGAATAGAACAAAATGGGGAATTGTAAAGATTTGATTCTACTATTTTTGTGAATCGTTTTAAAGGATAAAATTAATAACTAATATGGATCCATTTCAAATTTCTTCATGTACAAATTTTTTTAGAGTGCAAAATACAATGTCTTATTTCTCATTGTTTAAATTGTATTTTTGAATGCTAAATAAAGTATATATAGGACCAAATAAATATTTTAACAATAAAGACTTAAATTTTATTTCTATATATAATTACTTTACAACACATTCATTTTCTTAAATTAAACCTGACATTATTTTTCTATTTAAAACATTATTTTTATTTTTATTTTAAAGGGGCACAAACTGACAAACAAATTTACACGTCCCCTCACACTGAGTTGTAGAATGAGCTTGTCAGATCAATAATTTAATGAGTATTCAAAGGGCACAGAACATACAAATTTAGACAAATTTACAGGTCCCCTCATACTAATTTAGACAAATTTACACATCCCCTCATACTCGGTTGTAGAATGAGTCTTAACGAGTATTCAAAAATAAGGATAATTGGTCTTAGTTGCTTTGTTGTTTTTAAGTAAAAACTATTTTATAATTAATAATGTTAAACTTTTGCTTTTATTATGTAGTTTTATTATCTATTTTTTAATTTGGCTATAAATTTTTATTAATTGCCTTAAAAACTAGTTTTAACTTAAATAATATCTTGATTTTTCTATCCTTAACAAGATGTGAGCCTCCAAAACCATACCAACTTGTATTTTAAGAAATCATGCATACTTAAAATTTTAACTCACGTTGTATCTTAATTTGAATTTATTATTATTATTTTTTAAATAAAATGATTTCGAGCCACGTTCAATATGAATTTGAATTTATTATTATTATTTTTTAAATAAAATGATCTTGAGTGACGTTAAATCTTAATTTGAATTTATTATTATTTTTTTTTAATAAAATGATAAATTTGTCATAAATAATTTTTTAAATAAAATAATAAAATTATTTATAGGATGCTTTGTTTTTAAGTAAAGATTATTTCATAGTTTATAATGTTAAATTTTTACTTTTATTATCTATTTTTTTAAATTTGGCCATGAAATTTTTTTTGTTAATTTAATTTAACTTTTTAAACTTAAATAATAACTTGATTTTGCTATGTGTTATGGTGATTTTACACCACAACTTATCTAGGAAGAACTCACTTGGGTCGAGGGGAAGCTTTCACTCTTAAATCTAAATCCTTAAACATTACCACTTCCTTATTTTTGATGAATAATAATGATGAATGCATTTATATTCTCTAATAACAACTACCACTTGCCTATTGTTATTGAATAATAATGATCCATGAAACCATATTCTATAATATAAATTAGATGTGCAATTTAATGTTTATTTTAGGATGAAATTATTTCAAGGTGCCTTCTTCTTACATTACAAAAAAGGCATTCATTCATGTGGAGAAACAAAATCAAGATGTCCCTCAATGTCTAAACTTATCTTTAATTATTTTCAATTTAAAATAGTCTCATCTCAAGGGACTTAATCACTCTTCCCACATAATAGATCTTAGAGATCAACATAATATGAGGCAAATTTGCAACATCTCTAAATTGAATGTGGAGTTAACTCATGTCACCAAACTTTTTATAAAATATTAGGTGAATATAAAATACAAAAGTCATGTTTAATTAATAGCTTGTAAATCTTACACTTTACTCGAAATCACCAAACAAATAGAAGGGGCAAAGAAAAATCTAATTCTAAAATTTGTTATGTTATTCAACCCAACTAAAAAAAATTCAAAAAGAACAAAATCTCTCATTTAAAATTCTTAACAAATACTATAAAAAAATAAGATATTGAAACTAATAACAAAGGGTCTCTACAACAAATGAAATCCCACTCCACTTAAAATTAATGGACCTGGGCCATATCCATGTTCGTATATAACCTCTTTTGCTTATAAATCACAGGTGATGTCATATCTATATGTCTATAAGACATACTACAAGGAAATTTTGCATGTATTATCATCGAATTATCCCACCTTAAGGTGGTCATAACAGTGAAAACTTAAATATTTTGCACAATTAATGTATAGTTATTGAGATGGCATATTGTAAATGATGTATCATAATATTCTAATATAAAATATTTTTACTATTCAGGAATTTAATTATCATCTTCATTCAAGTAACTTTGCAAAATTATTGAAAAAAATATTTCCACTTAAGCTAATTTGTTTAGACATAGGAAGAGACATGCCCCGGTAAATTTCCATGTTTATTAGGAATCCAAATAAATAAAACCATGGTTGAAATTAATAATAGATTAATAATATAAATATTTTACAGCAAAGATAATTGAAATAATTTGTACTGAATGGAGTAGATAACTATCCATGTAACTCAATAGACATTGGTCACATTTTTGTTAATTTGTACCATGTTTACTTCTAGTTATAGATAAGAAAGTATGAAGAATACTTGAAATAATAATGAAAGGTAAGGAATGAGTGAAAGGTATATTTGACAATATGTCAATTGAAAACTTGTCCAAAGATGTTAAAGAATCATCATTGTAACATTTACCTAGTCTTTATCAAAATACAAAAGACGTAAAGACAAAGCTAAAGAAGTTCACATGACCATTTGAACAGAATTAGGTTACATAAACTTTTCTTAGAGAACCAACCTTCCAGATAAACTATATTGTTTTTAATGATACTAAAATTAAAATTGATTTAGAGAAATCATATTATTACAGTGATTTTAAGAATAAGAAACTATTAATTAATAAAATCTGTTTTATTTATCCTATACATTAAAACACATCTAGTTTGCTCCTTTTAAAGCCCAATAATCAATACAAGCACATCGAATTCATTTGGAACACACACTCTCACAAGAAGTTCAATATCTCTTGTAGCTGGGAAAAGTGTGAAGTCTGTTGTTGAGAAGCCAAAGGAAGTGCAAATTGGGTGGAGCCTAAGAAGAAGAAAATAGAAATTTTGGTACCTTCCCTCTTTGTCTCGTGCCCTAGATTGGGAGATCGAAGTCTTCCAAGTTTTACTGTTGTCGGAAGTTTCCAGTTGCCAGAAGTTGTTGCCTAGTCGAAGTTGCTGGAAAGGGGTCAAAATTCTGGGAGGCTGACTTGGTGTGGAAGGAAGGTCTGGTCTTGGTCTAGGGTGCAAAGTCTCAAAGAATACTATTGAAAGGAAGAATTTATTGACTGGGTTTTCCCCTCGAGGGGGGTTTTTCCCTAGCATAGTGCCTACATCTGGTGTCTATTGTTTTATGTGTTGTTGCTCTAGTAATTGCTTGATGAACTAAAAGAAAGAAGATATAAAGAATCGTAATGACAAGAAATGTCACAAGCAATTATCAAGAATAAGAAAATATTTTTGCGTTTCTGATTTTCTAACAGATCCTTCGAAAAAACAATACACGATGGCCCCAAACATCTGATTAGATATAATCAAGACCATTACTAATATGATTGTTTGCTTTAAACGTGTTTACACTACTTTCTAAATATACAATGCTTGCAGAAATTCAAATTCAGAAATTTAAAATTTGGAAGTATTTTACAATTTATTAGTACCTGTAGCCCTTTCTCGCCATAAACAATTGGATTCAATAGCCTCCTCAGATACCACTATTGCTTAATTGATCTAAGTACTTCCACTCAGCTTGTAAAGGTTTCCTATCTTTGTAGACTTCATAACCATTAAAGCATCCTTGGACACCTTTAGTGCTCCACCTTGACCTGTTAACTTATGACCTCCAAAATCCAAAGCTCCCAAAAAAATCATACGTTTTTAGTTCAAGCACATGTTCAACCTCTGTCAAAGTCCTTATAATACCATAAAACATTTGAATTTTGACACTTCCAACCTCGACAACCTTATAAAAAATGTTATTTTCCATAATAACAATTCTGCCATCAACAACTTCATATGAAGAAGACTAGTTTATATGTGGACACATATGATGAGAAGCGCTAGAATCTAACAACCATTCTTGATAGTATTGAGGAACATTACACCTAGAAAAAACTTCATCAATCATACCTGGACCCAATTCAACCGGATTTTCCTACTTTTGGAGTATTCCTTGGATCCCAATCTCTTCAAACAATCCTTTCATGAGATGCCCCAACTTGTTATAGTACCAACATTTAAGTTTGTTCTTATTGCCTTTCGATATTGATCTGAATTTACCTCTCAACTTCTCTTCTTTTTGGCTGGACCAACCTCTAGCCACCATTGCTTTTAATGTGGAGGTTTCAATACTAGATTTCCTCCTTACCTCCTTAAACAACAACACTCCAACATAATCAAATTCAAGAGTCTCAATTGTACTAAAGCTAATGAAAGCAACAAATTTGTTGGAAATATGAGTATACTAAGAGAGGGGAGGGGGGGTTGAATCAGTGTAATAGTCAACCTTAACTAGTCAAAACACTTCAATGCATAGATAATATTAATCACATCGATAACATAAAAATACACCATATATATATGAAACTTCTTTTATTACTGAATGACCTTGTAGGCACCAAGCCAGTGTTATATTGATTCACTGGCACCAACCCCCTAAAATGCATTACTGGCACCAACCAAAAATGCTTTACTGGCACTAACTAGAAGGAGACACCAGTACCCTGAGAAATAAAGGCACCAACCTGAAATGCTTTACTAGCACCATCCTGGAGGAGACACCAACTGTTGATTTGGCGTAGCAGCAGATGTGCTCTAGGCTTCAAAATTTGCAGGGGGGCTTAGACACATGCATTCTCCAATACCCAGAAATCGTTTTGAGAAATTCCACCCAGAGACAGTTTTATTAAAATAATTAATTATTTTTAATGGGACCCTAAGTCTAAACTTAGGAAATTAAAATAATTAAAGGGTATTAATATAAACTGTGGGTGAAACTTCTAGAAGAAGGCAAAGATCAAGTCAATATGATCATAGCCATTGATTAGGATCTAATCTGGGTCGTTGATTGATCAACGAGAGGATTGCAAGAGGAAGCTTGAGGGGCACTTGGAGAACACGCTGAGAGATCAAGAGATCGAATTCTGAAGTGAGAAGTTCTCAGGAGGAAATTTTGATCGAGTAGATTTCTTGCAATTGAGGGGCATGGATAGCATCCGGAGAGAGAGATTTTCTTAGCCGGAGAATCATCAGCGGAGAGAGGAAAAGTGATCCAGTGGCTTTCACGCAAAGGTTGTCGTAGGGCCACAGAGAGACAGTGCAATGGGTGAGAGAGTTTGAAATTTTGCAGCAGAGTCAATTTCAGAAGCCGAAAGTCGGGGTGTGAGACCGGGCGTCTGAGAGCAATGACTCCGGGCAGCAAATCGATCAATTGGTTGGGTGACGCAGTGCCTAGAGGGGTTGACGCAGGGACTGTGTGAGGATTGCGGAGAGGCAACGCAGGGCCTGCCAGAGGCACCTCATCCACTGACTAGATCAGCCAGGATTTTTCTCAGTGATTGTGTGAGGTAATCTCACAAATCTTTCTGCCATTATTTCTCTCTCTGTAATTGAATAACCCCTGAGGTATTCAGAGATGTATTCAGAATTTGCTACTGCTTAATAATAATAAACCCTCAAATTTGCTGCACTCATTTTCCCACATTGGGTTTTTCCAAGGACATTTGCCCAAAAATAACGGTGTTATTGTGTTGTATTTTCTTTCTTGCTCAGTCTCTTGTTTTCGCATATAAATTAATTAAGTGAACATTGTAGTATATCAATATTTGTCGTAGGAAACTGCAAATAGCTTGTTCATGTAAAACTAACAAGTAGGAGAAATATCATCAATTACTGTAGTAAGGATTCTAGTTTAGGAAATTTCACATGGTATCGGAGCTGCAGGTGGAACAAGAAGAGCAGTGATAGAGAACTCGACGTTGAGCAGAAGAGGGAGATCGAAAAGTTGTAGGAGGCAGCAATTCAAAACCCCATAGGGTTTGCGCAGTTTTAGCTGGAAGGCTGAAATTTCGACGCAGTCTCTCTCCAAGTGAGTCGACGGAAAGAAGAGCTTCCAGATCAAGTTTTTGCCAGGGCAGAGGGAGTAGCACTGAAGCCTCAGCATGAGGAGAAGTTGGTGGGACGCAGATTTTTCTGCAGACAGTTTGCTAGGCAAAAAATCATCAGAAGGGAGAGGAGAAGCACAGTTGAGGGAATTTCTTCCTCGGAGAATTCCTGGCCAAGGAATTCAAATTCTCTAGAGTTGAGCAGCAGCAAGGGGCAGCAGTTTTACTAGCTCCAACAGGGAGTGCGTAGGCTAGCCTAGCAGCAGCACAGAGGAGAGAGGAGATTTTCGACATTTGTGGCAGAAATGGCAACCAGTGGCTTGAAGGATCAAGACAGGTTGGATGGGGCATCCAACTACGTCATCTGGAATTTAAAAATGTCATTCCTTCTAGATGAGCATGCCCTCAGGACATACATCTACAGCGTGGTGGTTGTCCCAGCAAATGCAAATCCGTTGAAGAAATACAACACTGAGATGGCGAAGGCGAAAAGAATGATCCTCGACAGAGTGAAGGATCATGTGGTCTGTCACATCGCTAGTAGAGGGACTGCTAAGGAGTTGTGGGATGTTTTTTCTACGTTATATCAGAGATCTTCCGAGCAGAAGCTGAGATCTTCTCAGATGCAGAAAGGGGACCATGTGGATCCATTCCTCACGAAGCTTCAGGAGACCCATGATGAGTTGTCTATTGTGGGGCATACACCTCAAGGTTCAGAGTTGGTTAGACTAGCCCTCAATTATGTCTCAGATGAGTAGCAAATCTTTGTCCTGAGTATCCTAGGCATAGCAGCTTTGCCGAATTGGGATGAGATGTGGGCAGCTTTAAAACAAGAGGAGTTGAGGAGAGACTTAGTCAAGGTTAAACTTGACAGAAGTAGCAGCAATGGGTTGAAGCCCAAGGAGGAAGAGGAGAATGCAACCCTCAAATCGAAGGGGCAACAGGAGCAGCGAGGCATAAGAAGGACGTCTCGAAGATCAAGTGTTTCAGGTGTGGTGAGATGGGTCACTACGCTACTCAATGTCCTCTTAAGAAAAAGGAAAAGGATGAGAAGCACGATCCGAAGGTTGCGCCCACAAAGATCGAAGAGGAGGAGTTTGCCATGACAGCCGAGATACCTCTAGGAGGGAGGTGCGCTGATTTGGAACTGTAGTTCAAAAGAACTACAGATGGGCAGGATCCTGAGGAGCCCACCTCTAGGATCATTTCCTTGCTATGGGAGCCCAGATCATGTGAAAATTCCTCAACATGAACCCCTACTGTAGCATTAGATGATATTACTCCTATTTGTTAAATTCCTTTAAACAAATTACTTGCAATTTACTACAACAAATATCGTAATGCATACACTGCAGCCTTCACTTAATTAAATATTATGCGGAAACAAGAGACTGAGCAAGAAAGAAAATACAACAAAATAGACACCATTATTTTTGGATAAATGTCCCCGGAAAAACCCAATGCGAGAAAACCGATGCAGTAGATTTGAGGGTTTATTATTATTAAGCAGTAGAAAAATTTGAATACATCTCTGAATACATCTCCAGTTATTCAGTTATAGAGAGAAATATTGGCATAAAGATTTGTGAGATTACCACACAAAATCACTGAGAAAATCCCGATTGATCTGGATACTGAATGAAGTGCCTCTGGCAGGCCCTACGCTGCATTTTGTAGTCCTCACGCAGTCTTTGCGTCAACCTCTCTAGGCTCTACATCACCCAGTCTACTGATTGATTTGTTTCTCGGAGTCTCTGCTCTCAGCCTCTCGATCTCACATCCCGGCTCCTGTCTTCTAAAATTGATTCTCCTCAGCAAAATCTCAGACTCTCTCTCACCCTCTAAGGTGCCTCTGCATGGCCCTTTGTGGCCATGCGTCAGCCTCTGCGTCTAGACTACTAGATCACTCTCTGTCTCTCTATGTTGATGATTCTTCGACTAAGAAAATCTCTCTCTCTGAATGCTATCCCTGCCCCTCAACTACAAGAAATCTCCTCGATCAAATCTTCCTCTTAAGAACTTCTCACTTTAGTAATTCGATCTCTTGATCTCTTGGTGTGTTTTCCAAATGACCCTCAAGCCTCTTCTTATATCTTTTTGTTGAACAACCAACGACCTAAATTAACTCCTAATCAAAGGCTCAGATAATTTTGGCCTGATCTTTGTTTTCTTCTAGAAGTTACACCCACAATTAGATTAATACCCATTAATATTTTTAATTTCCTAAGTTTAGACTTAGGGGCCCATTATTAAATATTAATTATTTTAATAAAATCGTTTCTAGGTGGAATTTCCCAAAACGCTTTTTGGGTTCTTTGGAATACATCTGTCCAAGCCTCCCTGCAAAATTTGAGACCTAGAGCACAACATCCAATGCTACCCCAAATCAACACTCCCTCTTAGCGAGGAATGTGCTCTAGCAATATACATTGTTGCATACTACTCTGACTCTGAAGCATCATCCTTTGCATTGTTGATGTCTAACATGTTGTCCACCAACTACTGCACCGATGCAACTGTACTGTTGCTGACACTTCCACTATCAACACTACATCTGTACAACATCTCCCTCTCAAGTGTTGCATTTGTGTTGTTGCTAGCACTGCCCCTACACTGCAAATTGTTACTGCTACTCTATCAACAACGGAAAAACATCCAAAATTATTGAACTAACTGTGTTTAGTATGATACCACGTGAATGTTGAAGCCTAACTATTGCTAGTCTCTGCACTGACCCTCTGAATCTACTGCACTGTTGTTGACCTCTGCTTTGTGCCATATGCACTGCTGCCAACTCTGCTCTGCGTTGTTTAGTCTCTGACGCTCCTAGCCACTGCAATTGTCTCCCCGACACTCCTCGGCACCATCTAACACTAGTCCATCCTGCTACTTCTGATTTTGGCTCCTGTAGCAAGGAAACGATCCTAGAGGTGGACTCCTCAAGGATCCTGCCCAACTGTAGCTCTTTTGAACTATAGCTCCAAATCATCCCAACTCCCTCCTGGAGGTATTTTGGTTGTCATGGCGAACTCCTCCTCTTCGATCTTCGTGTGGGTAGCCTTCGGATCATGTTTCTCATTCTTGTCCTTCTTCTTAAGAGGACACTAAGTAGCATAGTGACCCATCTCACCACACCTGAAACACTTGATCTTTGAGACATTTTTCTTACGACATCGCTGCTCCTGCTACAAAAGCTGCATTATCCTCCTCCTCCTTGGGCTTCGACCCACTGTTGTTGTTTCTTCCGTCAAGTTTGACCTTGACCAAGTCTCTCCTCAACTCCTCTTGTTTTAGAGTTGCCCACATCTCATCCCAATTCGGCAATGCCGCTCTCCCAGGCTGCTCTAGACAAAGATTTGCCCCGCATCTGAGACAGAATTGAGGGCTAGTCTAACCAACTCTGAATCCTAAGGTGTATGCCCCGCAGCAGACAACTTATCACAGCTTTCCTTCAACTTCGTGAGGAATGGATCCACACAATCCCCCTTATGCATCTGAGAAAATCTCAGCTTCTGCTCTAAGTACATAACGTGGCCAAGGCATCCCATATCTTAGCAGTCCCTCTGCCAGCAATGTGACACACCACGTGATCCTTGACTCCATCCAGGATCATCCTCTTGGCCTTCGCCATCTCTGCCTTGTACTTCTTTAGCAAGTTTGGATCTGCTGGTACAACCACCACACTGTCGACATATGTCTTAAGGGCATGCTCATCTAGAAAGAATGACATTCTAGCCTTCCAGATAACGTAGTTGGATGCTCCATCCAACCTGTCCTAATCCCTCAAGCCATTGGTTGCCATTTCTGCCAAAAAATAGAAAGTCGAATGACCTCCTCTCTCCTCTATGTTTTTGCTGGGCTAGCCTACACACTCCCTGCTGGAGCTAGTAGAACTGTTGCCCCTTGCTGCTGCTCAGCTCTAGAGAATTCGAATTCCTTAGCTAGGAATTCTCTAAGGAAGAAATTCCTTCAGTTGTGCTTCTCCTCTTTCTTCTGACGATCTTCCGCCCAACAAACTGCCTGCAGAAAAATCTGCGTCCCACCAGCTCTCCTCACATTGAGGCTTCAGTGTTGCTCCCTCTGCCTCAGCAAAAATTCAAACTGGAATTCCTTCCCTATGTCGACTCACTCGGAGAGAGACTGCCTCGAAAATATGCCCTCCCCGCTAGGATTGCGCAAACCCTCTGGGGTTTTGAACTGCTACCTCCTGTAGCTTTTTCGAACTCCTTTCTTCTACTCAGTGTTGGATCTACCAGCTCTGCTCTTCTTGCTTCACCTGCAACTCTAGTACGATGTGAAAAATCCTCAACAAGAACCCCTACTGCAGCAACTGATGATATTACTCCTATTTGTTAAATTCCTTTCAACAAATTACTTGCATTTTCCTACAGCAGATATCGTAATACATACACTGCAGCCTTCACTTAATTAAATATTATGTGGAAACAAGAGATTGAGCAAGAAAGAAAATACAACACAATAGACACCGTTATTTTTGGACAAATGTCCCCGGAAAAACCCAATGTAGGAAAACCGGTGTAGCAGATCTAAGGGTTTATTATTATTAAGCAGTAACAAAATCTGAATACCTCTCTGGTTATTTAGTTACAGAGAGAAATACTGGCAAAAAGATATGTGAGATTACCTCACACAATCACTGAGAAAATCCTAGCTGATACGGATACTAAATGAAGTGCCTCTGGCAGGCCCTATGCTGCTCTACGCAGTCCTCACGCAATCTCTACATCAACCTCTCTAGGCTCTGCATCACCCAGTTTGTTGATCGATTTGCTGCCCAGAGTCTTTGCTCTCAGCCTCCTGGTCTCACACCTCGACTCCCAGCTTATGAAACTGATTCTCCTCAACAAAATCTCAGACTCTCTCACCCTCTACGCTGCCTCTGTGTGGCCCTTTGTGGCCCTTCATCAGCCTCTGCGTCTAGGCTACTGGATTCACTCTCTACCTCTCTCTGTTGATGATTCTCCGGCTAAGAAAATCTCTCTCTCTAGATGTTATCCCTGCCCCTCAACTACAAGAAATCTCCTCGATGAGAACTTCTCACTTCAGATATTCGATCTCTTGATCTCTCTGTGTGTTTTTGAAATGACCCTCAAGCCTCTTCTTATATATTTCTTTTGGACAACCAACGGCCTAGATCAACTCCTAATCAAAGGCTCAGGTAATTTTGGCTTGATCTTCGTCTTCTTCTAGAAGTTACACCCACCGTTAAATTAATACCCATTAATATTTTTAATTTCCTAAGTTTAGACTTAGGGACCCATTAAAAAATATTAATTATTTTAATAAAATCATTTTTGGGTGGAATTTCCCAAAACGCTTTTTGGGTTCTTTGGAATACATGTGCCCAAGCCTCCCTGCAAAATTTGAGGCCTAAAGGACATTTGATGCTACCCCAAATCATCAGTCAGAAGTAGCACGATGGACTATTGTCGGATGGTGAAGAGGAGTGTCAAGGAGACAGTTGCAGTGGCTAGGAGCGCCAGAGACTGGACAGCGCAAAGCAGAGTTGGCGGCAGTGTAGATGGCAAAGAGCAGAGGTCAACAGCAGCGCAGTAGATTCAGAGGGTCAGCGCAGAGGCTAGCAGCAGTCAAGCTTCAATATTCACATGGTATAATGCTGAGCACAGTTAGTTCAGTTATTTTGGATGTTTTTTCGTTGTTGGAGTAGCAATGACACTTTGCAGTGCAGTGGCAGTGGGAAATGGCAGTGCTAGCAGTAGCACAGATGTAACACTTGAGAGGGAGATGTAGTACAGATGCAGTGTTGACTGATCTAGGGGGCTCCAAAGACACACACAGGACAAAGAGGACTCAGGAAAGCTCAAAAATCATAGTGCTTGGATTATGCTTGAACCAAATTCATGTTAAAGATCTCGTCATCTTGATCGCGGTGGTGTGAACGGTTTGTCAAACCGAGTCCGTATGCGAAAGTTAGAAGCAGTCAAAGTTGGGTTGACTTTTGCTCACTCGGCAGGATTAAGGACGCCACAATTTCGACTTTTCCGGCAGACGGAACCCAGCCAACTCCGGCTAAATTCCAGGAAAAATTGTGGCCTCATTAAAAAGACTCCTTCAGCGTAAAATTCGAATTTTTGAACATGCCTTCTTATATATATAAATATAATATATATTATATATATATATAGTAGATATTATATATTTATATATATATATAATTATATATATTAAAAAAAAGAGGGAGGTGGTGGGCCACCACCCCCACCACCCATGCCTCTCCATTAACCATACGCATATTAAGGTGAGGCCGATGGGAGTTGAACCCGCCCGGCACGTGGGCTGGCCCCCATCAGGCAGCCCCATAAAAATAACGCATTCCATTAATATGCGTACCACCAAATAATTATATGCCCAAAGATTGATACGAGGAGCGGAGGGAATTATGGGAGCGGGCCGCCCAATGCGGACCCGACTCCATATTCAAAATTGTTTCAGTTAAACAACAAACTATAATATGTTTAAAAAAGGAGGGGCAGGGTTTGCCCACCCGATCCCTCCTCAACTATTTACCAATCTTACCAATGTGCCACAACGAATTCGTTGGTTAATCCACCCATGATTTTATAAATAAACCTATTTGCTCAGTGTGCCCAAACAGATGGAGGAACCAGGAATGGGCACGGATTTCAAGATAGAGGAGGCAAAATCTTGGCATGCAGTGCGAGACAGCGTTTTGCAGGAGCGGTGAAAATTGACTTTGTCAGATTTTGATAAATTTTATATGGTCTCAGCACTTCTCGACGCCACGAACGCAATGGCGATGTCCATGTCTCCATCAAAGTTCTACATTTTTCGGCCATTTTCAATATGAGGATGGAACCATGATTACTGCAAAAACATGGAGCAGAACCATGATCCTTTCAATTTTCCTCAGGAGGTAATTTTTTTCCATGTTGGAATATAGTCAAGTTTACAGTGGTTTTTCATGGTTTTTTCGCAGGGATCGCAATGGTGAAGTCAAATTCACCTTTGGAGTTGCAGATTTCCAGCGCACCCATGGAGAAGAATCTTTGAGGAATCTAGGGGGAATCTAAAAGATTCCTTGAGCCCCAGATCCTCAACTTCTCAGAATTCAAAAATTAGACAGTTGATTTTGCACTATTCAACGTCATAAATCTGATGGTGCGTTCAGATTTCTCATTCTCTCATTGGAATGCAGGTGTCAACATCCATGTGCGAGCCGTCATGTGATTGATGTCATGAGATCGATGGTCTGAACAGCTTCAACAGTTTGACATCCGCTTCTTCAAATGGCCCTTAGTTGTGAGGTATATGCAGTGTTCATGTACTTCTTTTGCTATGCATTGTGCTGCACAGATCCCTATTTGATGTTGATGAGGGATCTTGTTTATTACTTGTTTTCATGATTCTTGCTTGATGTGATGCGGAATCGTCTATGTGATGTACTTGTTGTCATGATTCTTCATGTTGTGTTTTGAGATCCCTTTGTTGTGTGTTGATGGGATACTCAGGTTGTCGTCATGCATGTTTGCATTAAGATCCCTTTTATGCCATGTTGGCAGGATGTTCATCATGCATGAGTTTGTGTCATATTGATAGGAGTCTTTTGATTGAGAGTTCCTATAGCGGAACATCTGTTGGGGCCACTCCTGTGCGAGGGCATTTTTCCTTGTATGATAACGACATCACCTCTTATGTACATCACTATTGACAGCACTTAATGCAGCGACCTACACCATCTTGACATCGGGGCCCGGAAACGTAGTCCCTCTTGGACGAACTCCATTATCAACGGTTTATGTTTTCATGTGTTGATGAATTTCATGTTCCTCTTCTTTACAGCATACAAATGTATTCATTTATGTTCTTTTAAAAATGCAATTTAACACATCACGAAAGTAAAACGTCTTAGAAGGGTCCTTCGTCACACCCGGACCTGGATCATTGATAGTGGCAGTGCCAACAGCAGTATGGTTGCAACAGTAGCATAGTAATTGGTGGATAGCATGTCAAACATCAACAGGGCAGAGGACGATGCTTCAGAGTTAGAGCAATGTGCAGCAACGTATATTGCTAGAGCACATTCCTCAATAAGAGGGAGTGTTGATTTGGGGTAGCATCGGATGTGCTCTAGGCCTCAAAATTCGCAGGACGGCTTAGACACATGCATTCTCCAATAACCAAAAATCGTTTTGGGAAATTCCACCTAGAGACAGTTTTATTAAAATAATTAATTATTTTTAATGGGACCCTGAGTCTAAACTTAGGAAATTAAAATAATTAAAGGGTATTAATATAAAATGTGGGTGAAACTTCTAGAAGAAGGCAAAAATCAAGTCAATATGATCCTAGCCATTGATTAGGATCTAAACTGGGTCGATGATTGATCAACGAGAGGATTATAAGAGGAAGCTTGATGGGCACTTAGAGAACACACCGAGAGATCAAGAGATGGAATTTCTAAAGTGAGAAGTTCTCAGGAGGAAATTCTGATTAAGTAGATTTCTTGCAGTTAAGGGGCATGGATAGCATCCGGAGAGAGAGATTTTCTTAGCCGGAGAATCATTAGCAGAGAGAGGCATTGAGTGATCCAACATCTCTCACGCAGAGGCTGACGTGGGGCGACGACAACGCAGAGGGTGAGAGAGAGTCTGCAATTTGCAGCAGAGTCAGTTTCAGAAGCCAGGAGTCGAGGTGTGAGACCGGGAGGCGGAGAGCAATGATTTCGGGCAGCAAATCAATCAACTGGCTGGGTGACGCAATGCCTAGTGGGGTTGACGCAAGGATTGTGTGAGGGTTGCACAAAGGCTTCCCAAAGGCACCTCATCCAGTGACCGGATCAGCCAAGATTTTTCTCAATGATTGTGTGAGGTAATCTCACAAATCTTTTTGCCACTATTTCTCTCTGTAACTGAATAACCCGTGAGGTATTTAGAGACGTATTCAAAATTTGCTACTACTTCATAATAATAAAACCCTCAAATCTGTTGCATCGGTTTTCACACACTGGGTTTTTCCGAGGGCATTTGTCCAAAAATAATGGTGTTATTGTGTTGTATTTTCTTTCTTGCTCAGTCTCTTGTTTATGCATATAAATTAATTAAGTGAAGGCTGCAATTTATGTATTTCAATATTTGTCGTAGAAAACTGCAAATAACTTGTTCATGTAAATCTAACAATTAGGAGAAATATCACCAGTTGCTACAGTAGGTATTCCAGTTTAGGAATTTTCACACCAACCCCATGAGAAATGCAAGCACCAATCAGGGTTGCCTGTTAGATCCCTTTTTCATAAATTTTAAAACTTAGATCCACAAGGGTTCTTGTCTATACATTTTTTCTTGATTTCAAATATAATTTGTTTCTCCCCAAGCTCTCGTTTGCTTATGTCTATCAATCCCTGCTCTATATCTTCAGCTTTGTTTTACCAACAGTCCTTATATGTTATTCCTCTATTATGTATTTATAGACACTATTTCCTTGGAGGCCATATTTTGTTTCTTTCCTTTACAACTCATAATTCAAATAATATTTTAGCATATCACACTTACAGATTTCACAACATACTCCACACTCATATTAAAAAACTTCACATGTTTTCCTTGGATTTCATTTCCAGACTTCTTTGGTACTTTGCATGCCAGAACTATTACAAATGATTGTTTATCGCACAACAAAGCCACAACTACATCAATCAACAACATATACAAAAATGTGATCTTGATCCATGTTTTCTCTCTATTGCACTTTAGATTGGATGGCTTCATAAGTATTTCTTGACTTATCCTCTGACCTTTTCTGGGATCATACCTCTTTCATTGACTTCATTTCTCGGGCTCTTTCAACTTTCAGTCACACACGATTCCTTTTTACTTTTATGTATCTCTCGTTCTTTAAACAACCAAACTGAACATATATTCGTTCTCTTATTGCAAGACCCCCTTGTGTCCACGACACAATCACAACTACAATGATTCCAACATTTTCTGGTTCATTTATACTTTACTACAACAACAAAACCTGGAAAGGCCAACACTTCATGGAGGACCATCCGAAAAACATGGAATATTCATTTTATTTCTATCACTAGAAATTTGGTTCGGAGGACCCAGATAGGATTTAAATTAATAGCTCCTTAGCTCCTCGGGGGCTTAACTTTACTTCTGTGAAACCACAAGATATAATTGACTTAAACAAGCATCTCAACAAATCAGAATCCAAGTCCACGTATAGTACTAGACCCCCGGATATTTCGTTTACTCAGATTGCTTAATACAAACTCCAGCTCCAGGGGCTCCATTGTCACCCCATATGTTTGAGTGATGGGACCACATCTTTAATGACTAATTCACATGTTCATTGTATATGGCATTCAGCGCTTTAGCACTTGGCAATGTTATTTGCATTGGCAGATCCACAAATGCCAAGATACTTTTTTCACTATATACGAAATCCTTGACTCGACTGAGATTTGACTTCTTTGCTTCACTCATATCTAAATCTAAACTTAAGCTTTAACATGCTAACTCGCTCGACACTCAGAGACCTAAATAGTCAAATAACTCCTCACACGGAAATGCAACCACACCAAAAATTTGACCAACTCTCTCAATCTGGGTCCAAGCTTAACACTGCATACTTGTTTGCTACAACCCCATAGGGGTGGATGCCCGGATAAACTATACAACCTCAGATGTAAGGGCCCACAATGGTTCCTCCCTTCTTAAGCTGCCATTTGGAAAAACAATACAATTTGTCGACCACTTTGGGAAAACTGAAAAAAAAAAAAGGAAAACTCTGCCAAACCAGTCCTTAGCGTGAATCCCAAAACTTAAGAAGCTACCACGTCAAAACTTTCAGAACCAATTAGAGCTTGCCATGCGGCTCTCTTGCCGTGTCATCTCAACCATGTCACCACCACATCATCTATAAAGACAACACATTGCCATGTGCCATTCTCTGTTTTTGCCACATGTAATCTATCATGTGTCCAATTGCCACCAAAAAGTGTCGAAAATGAGTGCCACATGTCATCACCTTCAACTGCCACATCGATAATTTCTAGCACTGGGCACCACCTACCATCCCACCTGTATCGCCATGTCAGCTAGGGTCCACTTGCTAGCTAAGGCAAGGAAATTTGAAACTAGGTCTTTTTTATGATGTTACTTTGGTGCACCCCCGAATATCCAGAAGCAACCAATTTATCCATATATATCTAGTATCTAGTTGTGAAGCCAATTGGGTGTGCGGCAAAGGGCTTGTTGTTGTACAAACTAGCAAGCCTAGTAAATAGGCTAAAGCTTAACAACACCTTGGGACAAAGGCCCACTGGCACCACAACCTATGCCCCAAAGTGTTGTTGTTCCCTATAGCTTTACCCTATTTACTAGGCATGTTAGTTTGTGTAGCAACATTATTGGTGTTGTTGTCAGGGACACGAGACGTGTGTCTTGTTCTTCTACGACATCACTAGTATATCATATTTTGGGTGTCCCCATTGGAAGAAGAAGCCCTAGTTCTTCATTAAACTTCAAAGGCAATGGTTGTACAGTGAAGCAAGCATCTATCAAGGCATCTCTAAATTCACTATGGCGACTCCTACATGATTTATATGTGTATCCTAATAGGATGTATTTCTTTGATGTATTTGGTGTATTTCTTGCCTTGGACATCGCTAGCAATCCTAGACACCCTAATCATGTCACCTGAAATACCATACGTGGGACGCCCAAGTTTGATGGTGATCCACTTTTTGTGATTAATCATGTAGTGAGATTTGTTGCATATACCTCAAAGGTTGAAGCGGTTCACCAAGATGTTCTCATAATCTTATTCATGAGATCCCTCTCATAACTCATGGCTACATAATTTCAAACCTGGTGTTGAAATGTGTAACTAGGTTCGGTGTTCATAAATATGAAATGTACTCTTGATTCTTGTATATTGTAAAAAGAAAGAAAAATTATTATTGTTACTTTTGTAGCATGGGTGTCATGCTCAAGGTCATTTTATTTAGAGGTCAAACGCCCATTGAGTGCCTCTAGAGTTTGTCCTAGTGTCGAGAAGTCAATGGTCATTGTCATATGAAAAAGACCCCATTGGGCACATTGTAACCAGTGTTCCACGGGGACACATCCCACTACCTAGGAATCGTGATTCCTCGCTCCCTCGCGCTCTAGGGACTTGGGGTCATCTGGCGGTTGTTTCCTGATGCTCCCAAAAAAGAGTACGCACGAAAACGCCAAAGGGAGTCGTTTCCTCAAAAAAAGGGGTTGTTTCCTCAAAACAAGGGGTCGATTATGAGCTCACAACATAGGTAATATTATTTACATTTATTCAATCTATTCCCCTCTTACAATCTTGGTCGCAATGATCTAAGACAACAAATTCTATTGTTCAAATTTTATTTGGTATTTTGCATGCGTTTGGTTCATGCATTGTCACTTGGAGGTTCTATTAGGTCCCTATAATACTAGTGATTCCCCCATTACTATTGTCATTGTAGCCCTTATTGTTATTATTGTGCCCCTATTGTCCCCATATTGTTATTATTGTGCCCCATAGAAGCCCACTATTGTTATTGTTGTGTCCTTATATTATTATTGTTATATCGGCTTTGATTATTTTGTGAACCCTTAGACTCCTATATATAGAAAGGAGGTTTTGTCATTTGTATCATCCAATAATTGTTCATTTGTGTAATGTAAAGGAGGTTGCCCCCTCGAAGAGGCTGATTTTGAAGTCGTTGATCTATCTTTTTTTCTATTTTGTGAGTTGGTCACATAACATTTGGTATCAGAGATTTGAATTCTAGGGTTTCGTTGCTCCAAACAAGTTATCGCGGAATTTCCGTTATAACTTGTTTTCTACGACGTTTCAGATGCTGAAATTAAAACCATTTGAGCTGAAATCTCGATGAACCTTGGGTCCAAATTTCAGATTTTTTCTCGCTATATTTTCGCAGATAGGATCCAAGGAAGCTAGGGTTTTTGCAGGCTCCCAAATTATATCTCAAACATGTGACCTGGGGAAAATCGTCATAACTTTCTCTCTAAGCATCAAATTAAAATTTGGTAAAAATTTACAAAAAGAGGACGGCCTGTAGTTTTCTGTGTACTGGTTTCAAGTCCTAAGGTCGAAATAGTGACACGTGGCACTTCATAAAAGTTTGCTCTACTGAACCAGTCTATAATCAGGCCATCGTGGGAGATTTGGCATAACTTTTCCTTGGAGAATCCAATCTCCATCAGACTTGTGGGGTTGGAAAAAGGACTCAGAGGGCTACCGTAGGACGCAATTTCAGACTTTGGAGATCCCAAATTACAGAGACACAACAGATTCAATATCGAGCTCCTACAAAGTGAAAAAAGGTGTGTGGTTTTTTTTTTTTTTTGCATAAGTTTGGTTTGAAAAAATTGTTTGAAGGAATTCAAAGGGCATAGTGAAGCATAATTATCATTAATTGATGCCCCGAAAAAAAAATGGAAACACCTAGTAAGCAACATGAAATCTCTAGCATGACTCATGAAGAAGAGGAAGAAATGCAACATGATATATCAAAATTACAAGACCAAGTGCAACAAAATTCACTCTCACAAAAAGTAACAGAAGCTAAGATGGATGGTTTAAAGAAAAAAGTGGAAGCTAAGATGGATGGTTTAAAAAAAGGCGTGGAAGCTAAGATGAATGGTATAGAAGAAACACTTAAAGGCAACATGGAAGATTTGAAAACAGATTTGACAAAATTGCTACAAGAAATGCTTACTAATGGTGAAAGGGTAGTAAAGAAAACTCGTGATGAGAACAAAAGAAATGTTATTCATGATTTCATAGACTCTAACGTTGTATTGAAAATCCACCATGTTCCAAAGATCGATATGAGGAAGTTTGATGGAAAGAATCTCGTAACATGGATATATGGAGCAATACTTTGATCTCCATAATGTGAAAAACACACAAAAGGTACGCATTGCAACATTATATTTGGAACCAAATCAGTTTCTATGGTATCAATGGCTTTGCTCTCGTAAACAAATTGTCACTTGGGCAATTTTTATGGAAGAAATGATAGCACATTATGAGGATACAAAAAGCAACACCTTTTTTAGCCAATTGATAAATCTCAAACAAAAAGGTTCAATGATGGAGCACATTGAGGACTTCCAAAATTTGAATATAAGGGTAAAAGACATTCCAGAGGAGCATAGGATTGATGTGTTCATAGGGACTTTAAAGGATAACATCCAACATGGGGTTCGCCTTTGGGACCTGATTCATTGCAGAAGGCATTCAGGTTGGCAAAAAAAATGGAAAGCAAAATTAAGGCAACAAGGAAGCCCACCACTCACAACTATAAAGATGGAAGTATTGTTGCTCCTAGCCTTCCACAACCTACAAGGTTGACACCACAACAATTGGAAGAAAAAAAATCGAGAGGACTTTGTTACAGTTCTGATAGCAAATACACTAAAGGTCATAAGTGTGTTGAGAAGAAATTATTTTACATAGATTGTGAAGAGGAAGAAAAAAAGGAACAAGAAATGTCAAAAGAAGAGGATATACAATAGGAACAAACCCTAGAGAAACAAGAAATGAATCCGACCATATCTTATAATGAATTGACCGGAATTACCACTCCTCAAGCTACAAGATAGAAGGACATATCAAGAAGAAAAAAGTAATAGTGTTGATTGATTCTAGCAGTACCCATAATTTTATTCATTGTAAGATAGCTAAGGAATTGAATTGCTTCCTATATCCAGCACCAGAGTGTCAAGTGATGGTTGCAAGTGGAGGAACCATAAATTGCTCTAGAAAGTGTCATAATATCAAGTGATCCATGGGAGAATATGTATTGAATAACCCAATGCTTTCCGTTCCAATGGGTGGTGTTGATGTTGTACTAAGAATCCAATGGCTACAATCCTTGAGTACAATATCTTTTAATTTCCAAGAACTTTTCATGAAAATTTTTTTGGAAGGAAAGGAAGTTGAATTAAGGGGTATCGCAGGGAAATCGGGAAAGATAATCAGCTCTAACGAAATGACAAATCTTTTAAAGAAAGAATAACGAGGCATAATTGCACAATTATGTTTGCTAGAGGTTCCCACATCGAAATCATCTATTTCTCCAAAACTCCAAAAAGTCTTGGACAATCGTTTCAAGGTATTTGAGACTCCCAAAGGCCTCCCACCTATTCGTGATCATGATCATGCTATTCATTTGATTTCAAGAAGTGTTCCTCCAAACATCAAGCCTAACAGATATCCCTATGCCCAAAAGAGTGAAATTGAACGTATGGTTGCAGAAATGCTATAGTCTGGTATAATTCAACCTAGTCAAAGTTCTTTCTTTGCTCCAGTAGTATTGGTGCACATGAAGGATGGATCATGGTGCATGTGTCTGAATTATAGGGAGCTCAACAAGCTCACTACTAAAGATAAATTTCCCATTCATGTCATTGATGAATTATTGGATGAATTGCATCGATCAATTTACTTCACCAAGTTGGATCTTCGTTCAGGATATCATCAAATCAGAATAAAGACTGAAGACATTCTGAAAACAGCATTTAGAACTCATGAAGGTCATTATGAATTTTTGGTCGTGCCTTTTGGCCTTACCAATGCACCTTCTACATTTCAAGGTTTGATGAATTCCATTTCCAAAACCCACCCTTAGAAATTTTTTGTTAGTATTTTTTGATGATATATTAATCTACAACAAGTATTGGAAGGAATCATGTTGCAAAATGTTGGCAGGGTGCTCAAACTATTGGAGGAGAAACAATTATATGCAAAAAGATCCAAATGTTTCTTGGAGTACAAGAGGTGGAATATCTGGGTCATATTGTATCTCATGAAGGAGTTAAGGTAGACCCTAGCAAAATTAAAGCCATTAAGGAATGGAAAATCCTCACATCCATAAAGCATCTATGAGGATTTCTCGAGTTGACAGGGTATTATCACAAATTTGTTAAGAATTATGGGAGAATAGCAGCACCTCTAACAACATTATTGAAGAAATATGCATCTTCATGGACCCTAGAAGCAACGAAGGCCTTTGAACATCTTAAAGAGGCAATGTGCCAAACACCGGTCTTAGTTACGCCAGACTTCACAAAAACCTTTATTGTGGAATGTGATGCCTCAGGAAATGGAATTGGTGTTGTTTTGATACAAGAAGAAAGACCCATTGCTTTCGAAAGTCATCCCATCAAAGGAAAGTATTTATACAAAGCTATTTACGAGAAGGAAATGTTGGCAATACCACATGCACTTAAGAAATGGCAACCCTACCTAATGGGAACACACTTCAAGGTAAAAACGGATCATCGGGATTGAAAATGGCATGGGTTGTGCTAGATGGAAATACCCCAAACCAATATCTGCCTCCTCCTCCTTCAGATATTCCAGCCTGCTAGCTCTCAATGCACCATCAATGCTTCCACTAACCGCTCAAACATGCTGGTATTTATGAAAACATATATGTACGTGTATTTAATCTAAGTTGTTAAAAGTGATAGACAGTTAATTTTCTCAGATCGTGGATAGGAAAGGACCCTATATTAGTGCAGCAGTGATGTTGTGTCCCAACTTCGTCACTATTGACTTGATGACATGAATGATAATATTGATATTGTTCTGACTTTCCCATTCTCATGGTTGTGAGCCGCGATACATGTCGTTTCATAGGACAAAAATTTATGTAAACGTTGATCCCCGTTTCTGGTAGGGAAACTTGTACGATGTGGCTTGGAAACAGCATGGATCTGTATCAGTCTCGTTTCAATTTTTTGGAAATGTGCAATTTTCGGTCGGAAGCAGATCCTTGGCATTTTATGGGTTTTTAAAACTTTTTTGAAATTATGAATCTGCATCACGAAAATCATGATACAAATTCGAAAATCGTGATACAGATCATGGATTTTCGGAAACGGATCCGATTTTGAAAGCTCGTCAAGCCGGGAACAGCTGGGCATTTTACTAATCGTCGGGAATGGACAATTTTTTTTAAGGGTTTTCTAATTGAATTTCTTAATCGTCGGTGGAGTAAAATGGTGTTTAACATAAAACCTAACCCGCCCGCTTAACCGACCCACCTAACCCGCCTCATTTCCATTGTGATCGAAATCCATTGTTCAACTTGCCACACTTGTTGGAAAATTGAGATGTTGGCCGATTAAGTTTGTTGGACACACTGACAGTCGCTTGGCACTTGTTGGAGGTTGGACTCTGGAGCCGTGACACTAGACAATCGTCTGGAGACTGGAACTTGGAGCCATTTTTCCACCATCCAACTTCCATATCTAGGAAACTTGCAACTTGCAAGCATTGAGCAGACGTCGGACGAGGTAAGTAAATAAGTTAGGGGAAGGAAATGAGAGCTTGTACACCTTATAGCCAGTTCAAGTCTAGTGATAGGAAGTCGACAATAATATTCCATGTTTGTTGGTATAAAGACCTTTAAATTTTATTTCATTGTTTTGTTTGAGCACCTCAGCATCGACAAAGGTATCACCATTGTAGAGTTACAGTGGCATACAGCTTTGGAAAAATGGTCATTTTCATTCTTTGTGAAAAATTACAACTACAATATGTGAGACACGTAGGTTTTTTCAACATCAATTGATTTACCATTAATTTGTTGCCTTCTGACAGACCTTCATGGTTTGAGTGACATAGGTTGATAAGTGGGCAGTTTACAACTTTACAGTTTACACATATAACATGCTTATATCATGTCTCTTAGCATGACTTCAAATTCTTTAGGGACATCTGATAAAATTGGAACTTAGATCGATATTGCAAGTGACACTATTGTTATAACTTGAAAAATAAGAACATATTGGCTCTTGGTGTTCTCTATTGAGATAGGATTTTGAGATTTCATCTCTTCACACAATCTAATTTGCCACTACACATTTGCGTCCAACAATGCATAATGCTCTGGCTTATGAACTTATATAGCAATTGTTACATGTACATAGAACTTGCTTCATGAATCTAGGCAGATGTCGCAAAAGAAAAACTTTGATTTGAAGCCAATCATTATAAAAACTTAAAAGTAAAAGGTTGATTGGAGAACTTGCTTTATGAATCTTGCATATGTTACATCTAAACAGCTTAGATCTGAACCCAATCATTACAAAAATAAATAAGTTGGTTGGACTGTAGTTATCAAGTCAAATTAAAGTTTGGTTATTAGAACGCTTATATTCAAATGTCATAAAAGTTGATTAGTATATCCCGAAGACATGGGCCAAGTTTCATTCTCATGACTATAGGACTATTGCTTTTCAAGTGGAAATTCCCAATGATTAAAACTTAATACATGGGAACTTATGTTGGAACTATGTTTTGCAAAAATAATAAAGTCAATGGCAAGCTGGAAAACTTTCAAATTTTGCAAGGGTTTGAGACTTTCAGTTTGAATTTGTAATCATCAAATTTATTTTGCAATTTCATTTACATCATCATCATGGCAACTACAAGTTCAGTGATTCATGAGGCAAAGGAACATGAAATTGAATATGTCTATTAGAATAATTCTAATATTAGTTTAATGCTCATTCTTCTAATTGTCGCTATTTTTCTTTCTTTAGCAGTTTCTTAGATGAAACTGAATCTCACATAGAAACTTGATGTTTCTATCTTTGTAAATATCTATGTATTATTATTGAGTATTCCGCTCAATCAATTCATTGAATTCATTTGGAAATCCATATGCGTGTTTCGCACTGTTTTATGGTATCAGAGCCAGAATCCTAAATCTCGTGAGTTCTTTCTCTCAATCCCTTCTAAGGCCGAGCCCTCTGTAAGCCAGATAGCCTTCACTGAGTCTTAGCTTCGGCTCTGCTCATTGTGATAAAAGCTTACAGTCGTCTATCTCGATACAGAAGTGGATTCTGGGTTTTGTGAAATTACGAGGACCAAGGGTTCTTTGTTTGTGTGAATTCCAGTTCTTTTGTAGAGCAGATCTCAGTTATTAGCGTTAATCTCAGGAGATTACGTGTGAAAGTTTTTTTTGGGACGCTCGATCACTAAGGTACACACATACAGCAATTTTTTTCAGCAGGAAACTACAGCATCCACACCAGGACGTGGCTCATCGCACTCGCATTCTTCTTCGCCTGTAGCTTCATCAAAACGGGACTCGGCAACCGCATTGCATACCAGGTCGTGGTTCTGTTCGGGAGTTCGTATCTGAGGTTAGGTTACAACCTGGTGTTCAGCGGAAGCGATCCTCGATCCAGCAATTCCCTCTGTCTCCGCCCGAGCTGTGAAAACCCTCTCTGCGTGGCCTGCGGAATCAAAGTCAGCAACAGACGGAGCGACGTCTAGGATCGTGGCTCACCGGCTTCCAGACGTGCCACGCACAGTCAACGCGGGCTCGGTCTATTACACAGTCACCGCGCTTTTTGTTTTGACCAGCGTGAATGTGCCAAACCTCGGTCTATTGACAGTCAGCACCATGAACGTGTTAAAAGCTTGGTCCACCGTCCACAGTCAGCATACAGTCAGCACCGTGAATGTGTTAAAGCTCGGTCCACCGTCCACAGTCAGCATACGCGCACGATCATTCCAGGTCTCTTCACGTAAAATCGTGCCACAATCAATTACGATTATCCCAGTTTGGTGTTATCACGTAACCAAGTAATTCTGTTTAGCACGTCTTCGTATCAGTGATCCGAATTCTTCTTTTGCTGCGTGATCCATAAACAGTGAAAATATATCGCGGATAAAAAAAAAAAATCCGTGACTATATACAGCAGATCATTTTTTTATATATATATTGAGAATATATTTCTGATACATCTGTACTGTATCATTTCAAGAAGTGGTAGCACAAAATCAGTTTTTTTCAGTGATTGGTCTAAGTAGAAGTGTGCCTCTCAAAGTTTGATCCTGTGTGGTCACACCAGAAACTGGTATTTCTTCCTCAAAGAAGCAATTTCGGGTTATATATCAGTTTCTATCAGATTCTGTTCAAATCAGTCAAATCTCACTATTTGGGAAACAGACAGATGGCTTCACTAACCAATCTGATGCTGGAAGGTAGTTAATGCTTCAATGGCACAAACTACAACATCTGGAAACAGAGAATGTTAACCATTTTGAATATAGGCGTCTTGACCAGCTTGTTCTCAAAAAGGAGCTCCGTCCTGTTACAGCTGGCACCGATCAAGACAAGTTTGATGATCGAAATCGCGAAGCAGTTATGCTTCTCAAGCTCTCTGTCGCTGATGATCAGTTACCACAGATTCCTTCTGGCAAGACAGCTGCTGAGATCTGGCAACAGTTGAAGGACCTTCACGAGACATCCGACAAAAGTAGAGCCTTCTTTCT
>APFE030216048.1:0-18212 GCA_000404065.3 Pinus taeda
TCGTGGAAAGAATATAACAAAACCCAACATGAGTGTGCAGGGTGGAGTTGAGTCTGTAATCAAATAAGAGATTAATAAATAAAGGTTTTGTTACCAATTCTATGTATCTATTCTGAGTTATTACATGTTTGATATCATTTTTGAATATATTGTTTCTTTACTGCGCGCACTTGTATGAATTGTGAATATTGTTAAGTATAACTGAAAGCATAAAAATAAGCTAATTTAATCAACTAATATTGGATTACTAGTAAGGACTTGGATAATAATATTGTTCGGCCCATGAATATGGCTGAATAAGGGCAACACCTCAGGCTACGAGGAATGGGTAAGTGCACGTAGCGACGTGCACATAGGGTCGAACCGCGGACCACTTAAACTCATCAAACATCTCCAAGTTGCGGAAACTTGGTTCTAGCACCCTCCCATACTACTTTGGGTGAGACCTCTGCCTACGCTCCATGGACTGTTGCCGAAAGGGCTGGTAGTACCAAGATTTGTTTGGCTAAATCACCTCTGAACCTAGATCAGGCCCCAATAAGCAAACATTGCCTAGATTGCCTAAAACCCCTCCATGCTTACCATATCCCTCATTCCCACATCTTGTTGTCACATCCATCATTCCCTTTTCATATCCCTACATATCCCACCTATCCCTTATACCCTAATTCCATCATACAAATCCCTACACCTATCCCTTATTCCCTAATCCCCAAAATAAAATCCTAAAACCCTATTTGCTAAACAGTCCCTACCACAAAAAGTACCCTCCTTCTCACTCTCATATCATATATATTTCATCCTACATCACATAAGATCATCTCCCCTTCCCGTATCCCTATTCACCATAACACATTCCTTCATTACCTTCTCTAGGGTTTTAAAACTTCAAAATTCAACAAACATGGATAAAGAGGATAGAGATTATGAGGAGGAGGAAAACAATGGTAGTGAAATTATGGGAGATGAACCTCAGTAGAGAAAACCACATAAGGGAGGTAGAATTATCATAGAGGGGCTAGAAAGTAGTTTGCAGTAGATAGGCAAGTGTTACTCCACGTGATGTGGAAGGGGCCTTGCCTTCTTCACCAACTCATAGGAAAATTCTTGCTCCACAAACTGTGGAAGGGGCTTTACCTTCTACATCGACAAAACAGGTATAACAGGTGCATCAGATGCATAAAGGGAAAGGAGGAAAGCCTCAATGATGAAGAGGAAAGGGAATTTGATTTTATGGAAGATGATGGACCTGAATAGCCACACATCCATCATGGCATTGAGACATTTGACTTGGAGGCTCAAGATGAGGCAAAAAACAAAAACATAAACATAAGCAAAAAAGATGCACAAATCCAAACACTGATGGACAACTTGGCGAGAGATAAGTATGTCATTTCATACCTTGAGCAAGATAACAAGCAACTAAGTGACAAATAAGTCCTCATGGAGCTGGAACTTCTCAAAGTAAAGAGGCAAGGTGACAAAGGCAAGTCAGTAATGCAAGAGGGAGAAACACTAGCCACCTTGACTACAAAACAAAGAATTGAGAAGGAAATCGAGGAGGATAGAGAAACTTGGCCTGAAAGGGTCAATTTTCATTTGAAGAAGCTGCTACAAAATGCCAACAGGGACAATCAAATCATTAGGCACTTGGCTCGCCATTATAGGACTGAGAACAAGATTTGCAACATAAGGGTCAAGCAAATGAAGGCAAGGCTAAAACAAGCTCTCAAAGGAAGAAAGGAGGGCGATAGGCTTAGGTTTCTTGCTGAAGCTTCCTTGGCTAACCAAGCCACTTGATGGTGGTGTTCTCCACAAATTTTGAGCAAGTTTTGAAGAATTTTTCCCTTTTGAAGAAGTTGGCAATTTTTGACACAGAAATTTTGGCTCTTTTCCTAGGGGCATCCAATGAAGAAATGGTTAGAATTTTTGGATTAACAATGATGAGTAGATGCACCTTGTGAATTTTCTAAGATTTTGGAGCAGAAATAGTCAACCAAAAGGTCAGAAAACACCCAAAAAATGATGTTTCTGCCCTCTTTTTGACACATAGAAGTAGTGTTGGGAGAATCAGCGTTTGAGGGGTCAAATGAACTCCAAATTAAAACATTCAAGATGTTCTAGAAATTCGACTTGAAGAGATTTCCAACAAGCTATTTTGGGCCCAATTTGGACACTGGGAAGATCTCCAAAATGGTCCTATAAAAACCACTGCACATAGAGCAAGGGTGTTGCGCATAGGAAAAAAATTGTGTTGGGTTTCCATTTCACTATGCCTTGAATGTAATTTTGAGTTTTCTCTCATGGATGATGTTTTACTGATGTAAATGGTAACTAGGAATGTAAATAGGATGGATAATAGTTACTAGAAGGTAGGTTTATTTGATTAAAAGTTATCTTTAGGAGAAATGAATTAGTTTCCTCCCTTTTAGAGGCAAGTTGCTAGGTTGCCTATATTTTAGTTTCTTGTTCAGTTTTTGATGAATTAGCTCCTCATCCTTAGGAATTCGACCCCTGAGGATGGGAGGAGGTTGAATCAATGTCTATATCTTCTTCTTCTTTCTCATTATAAAGGGTTGGACTCAGCTGGATGCTAATGCTTTGAAGAGACATCATTTTGTGTTAGTTTTAGCAAGAGATTAATGAAAAGTTGCAACTATTTCTTTGGGATCCATGTGGTATGATGTTCAGTTCAGTTTTTCTTATGTTTTAATGTGTTAGAATGTATTGTTGACTCCATTTCATCATTTCATTTCCTTTATGTAAATGTATACAAGTCTGGGAGGAAAAATCCATATCTTTATTGTCTGTTTTGGGTAGACATTTCATAGTTTGTGTTTCCTTCAGTTTAGGAAGAATCCATAAGGTTTACATTCTCTTCCTAACTCCTCACCTATATTTTCACCTCAACCATTAAAACCCTAAGGTTTTGATCATTATTCCTACCTTGCTCCATCGAAAACCCTGCAATTTTGACCTAATTTCCTTGCCCTAACTGTATGGATCCTCTTGATTGAGCAAAACCCTTCAAAATCAAATCAAATGTTGTGCTACTATACCTAGCCTAATATCCTTTTCTTGATCCAGTCATCTCAGTTGAGTTCCTTACAAAGAGATCCCTCTCTTGGCCTTATAGGGCTAGCTACTTCGCTAAGCATGGTTTGTGGTTACCCTGGCATTGCCTTCCTTCAGCCTAAGGCTCAATCCAAGTGATAACATAGTGGCAACCATACTGGGGAACGAGTGAAAGGTTTCCTATTCCCTAGGAAATATCATCAAAGTTCAGATCTAGATCTGATTGTTGATGGTGGACAATGATTAGACAAAGGAAGGCTGGAATCATTCACCTGGTGACTCCAAATTAGTTTCAAGATCATATCCAAAGACTCCATTGCAGGATGTACCCGACCAACTGAAACATGAAAGGAAAATATGGAAAGATTAGGTATTCAAGTTGGAATTTCATCCAAGACATTATTTTCTTTTTCATCAATTATTTGTTCTCTTTTCCCGAGAATGTCAAAAAGGTTTTACAAAGTATACTGTATTTGAGAAAATATCCTAGACCTGGATGTGATTCCTTCCCTTTAAAGACTGTGAAAACAAATTCTTCATACGCCTTTTATCTTGATCAAGACCCTTATTCTAAATCTTATGATGACCATCCTCAAACTGATGACCCTACAGTGACCAAGACTAATTCTACAACTTTTGTATATACTCCTACACCTTGTAAAATTCCAGATCGATACAAACAACTCATCTTACCTCCTATACTCCATGCTTTCCCTGAAAATCATTACTTATACTTGCCAAGGTTTGATGGTGAATATGACAATATCACTGCTGAGCGACATATTCATAATTTTGAGACTTTCCTCGACCTTTTTGAAGTCAACGAAGAGGATGTCAATATCAGGTTATTCACTCTTTATTTGCAAGGAAAAGTCAAGAGTTGGTTCGAAAACCTACCCGATGTGAGCATATCAGATTTTTAGTAGTTCGTCAAAGTTTTCCTCAACAAGTGGGTGGTTAAACAAAATCCTTTCTTGATTCTAGAAGAGTATAACCAGCTGAAAATACTGCTAGGGGAGACAGTACAATAATTTTCTGCCAGGTTTAACCAAGTCTATTTTTTGATGCTTGCTAATATAAGGCCTCCTCCTAGATCCGCTCTCTTGGACTACTCGGATGCCTTTGATCCAGAAATGGAATTTCAGCTAAGTGAAAGGAACCTTGAAACACTTGAAGAGATGAAGAACAATGTAGTAGATGTAGAGGCTAATCTGTTGATCAAAAGGGAAACGTTAAAGGAAGAAGAGAGGGAGAACATTGTAGATCACTTAACATCTTCAGAGGTAAAGCTCGGCATTTTAGTAAGTAAAATGGAAGAAATGATGTAAAGAATCACCTTGAGAGATGAATTTTCTATTCAAGATCACCATGACACACCTGTCCCAGAAAACGAAGAGACTGCTAGCCCTAAAACTTTTCTTGCTAATCCTAGCTACCATAGATTTGAAAATGGATTTGTAGATTAACCCGAGGAGAAATAGTCTAATAATATAATGTGTATGATTGTGAAATTACTTATATTGATGATTCACCAAATTTTGATCAGTACAAGAATTATTATGTTCTCCAAACAGAAGCTAATCTTGCAAAGCAATCAACAGCTAGTTTGTGGGAGGAGGAAGTTCATTTTTAGCAGCTCGAATACAATAATCAGCCGAAGCATATCAGCTATGATAGTGATGAGGAAAGTGCATAAAATTTGGAAGTAAGTGAAGGATCTTTGCCTCTTTGTTTTACTTCATTTCAGTTCATCAAAGGTAACTTTGATGCAATCAGAGATCAGCACTCATTGAGTTTTGATATTGACAATCAAGAGGATAATCAAGTTTTTTATCAGAGCTCCTTACCGTTGTGTTTCTCCTCATTTGCAAAAATAAGAGAAAGCTAAAAGCGAGCAGATAAGCGAGTGGTCAAAACGATAAAGGATCAACCTTCTCATGTATTGGTCGAGCAAAATGAGGAACTCATCTTACCTCCTATACTCCATGCTTTCCCTGAAAATCATTACTTATACTTGCCAAGGTTTGATGGTGAATATGACAATATCACTGCTGAGCGACATATTCATAATTTTGAGACTTTCCTCGACCTTTTTGAAGTCAACGAAGAGGATGTCAATATCAGGTTATTCACTCTTTATTTGCAAGGAAAAGTCAAGAGTTGGTTCGAAAACCTACCCGATGTGAGCATATCAGATTTTTAGTAGTTCGTCAAAGTTTTCCTCAACAAGTGGGTGGTTAAACAAAATCCTTTCTTGATTCTAGAAGAGTATAACCAGCTGAAAATACTGCTAGGGGAGACAGTACAATAATTTTCTGCCAGGTTTAACCAAGTCTATTTTTTGATGCTTGCTAATATAAGGCCTCCTCCTAGATCCGCTCTCTTGGACTACTCGGATGCCTTTGATCCAGAAATGGAATTTCAGCTAAGTGAAAGGAACCTTGAAACACTTGAAGAGATGAAGAACAATGTAGTAGATGTAGAGGCTAATCTGTTGATCAAAAGGGAAACGTTAAAGGAAGAAGAGAGGGAGAACATTGTAGATCACTTAACATCTTCAGAGGTAAAGCTCGGCATTTTAGTAAGTAAAATGGAAGAAATGATGTAAAGAATCACCTTGAGAGATGAATTTTCTATTCAAGATCACCATGACACACCTGTCCCAGAAAACGAAGAGACTGCTAGCCCTAAAACTTTTCTTGCTAATCCTAGCTACCATAGATTTGAAAATGGATTTGTAGATTAACCCGAGGAGAAATAGTCTAATAATATAATGTGTATGATTGTGAAATTACTTATATTGATGATTCACCAAATTTTGATCAGTACAAGAATTATTATGTTCTCCAAACAGAAGCTAATCTTGCAAAGCAATCAACAGCTAGTTTGTGGGAGGAGGAAGTTCATTTTTAGCAGCTCGAATACAATAATCAGCCGAAGCATATCAGCTATGATAGTGATGAGGAAAGTGCATAAAATTTGGAAGTAAGTGAAGGATCTTTGCCTCTTTGTTTTACTTCATTTCAGTTCATCAAAGGTAACTTTGATGCAATCAGAGATCAGCACTCATTGAGTTTTGATATTGACAATCAAGAGGATAATCAAGTTTTTTATCAGAGCTCCTTACCGTTGTGTTTCTCCTCATTTGCAAAAATAAGAGAAAGCTAAAAGCGAGCAGATAAGCGAGTGGTCAAAACGATAAAGGATCAACCTTCTCATGTATTGGTCGAGCAAAATCATTTGTGACATAGAAGCCTCCCTAGCTTTAGATTTGCAGCCACCGAGTTCCATTGAATTTCAAATTGCATATGAAGGCTTGGAAGCTGAAACATATGATCAAATGATGCAAGATGACTTTGTGCCACTATGTTTTGAAACATTTCAATTTTTAAAGAAAATTTTTCATAATATCTCTAAAGAAAAGGATGAGCAGCCTGTAGAGTGTCATGCAGTCTCATTAAAACTGATAGAAAATAGGTTGTAGCAATATTTGCAAGTTTTTCATGACCCAATAGTTGATGTGTTGGATGATATCTATAGTAAAATTCCTTCTCCATTAGCTAACTATGACCCTGAAAAGAATGTTGATATAAACTTGATCTGACAGCTGACTTCATTGTCTTGTTTAGTAGGAGTTTCATTACAAAGCTCATACCAAGATTTGCAGTTATATCAGGAGAGTAGTGAATAAGATTTTTTTGTTTTCTTGATCATCAAGAAAAATTATTCATTTGTGAGTTTTAGGAAACTTTTGTCAATTTTCTGCATTCATCAAGGAAAGAAAACATAGATTCTAGGAAAATTTTAAAACGAAAGTATGAATACTACATGGAGTAGAGTAGTAACGTATTAGATGGGATGGAAATCAATATGTATTCCTATGAAGATACTTTCACAGCATTCTTGAGCTCAGCAGGTGGGCTCATGCTTTGCAATTTCATCAAGTTTCAATCTATTGACAAATTTTCATGGGAGTTTCCTTTCGGTGGTTCTCTCTTCTTGCTCATAAACAAGCACTTGCAGAGAATTCAAACAGGGGCCAGAATGCTTACTTGGTTGCATTGGTTGTTTCATTTCACTTGATCAGGTAATGAATGGAATAGTTAGAGTAGGTTTTATTGAATAAGATCCATTTTGGGCATCTTTTTCAGTTTTTCAGTTGTATTTTAGTATTGAGTCAGTTTTTTGTCAATTAAAAGTCAGTTTGTGCCTTTGAATCATCAGTATTCAATCATGTATTTCAGATTGAGTTTTTATTTTTGACTCCATTTCCCAATGGATAAGGCTACTTGGTCTATGGTGTTCTTGGCACCTACAAGGAGCTACCATCCTCAATGGAGCCAATGTTAGAGTCAGTATTAGCATACTGCAATCAGTGATCAAAATTTCTCTTTTCATATTCATTTTAGGTGTCCCACACAGAAATGTTTTATCATTCGATTAGGTCATGCAAAAAAATTAGTCACTGATGGTAGTCTTAGTCCAAAAACATCACTTTTCACTAAATATGATTACTTGTTGGCATAGTTTCATATCTTGTTGATTGTACATCATCCATAAAGTTATTTTTATCATGCCATTTGTATTAGTCATGAAGTCATTATGTCATCTTGAATTTCAGTCCTTCAAGGTCTCATTAGGTCTTTTAGGGTTTTTCAAGGTTTCATTATGTCATTAGGGTTGTCAAGGTTCCATTCCATTGCATAAGATCAGCATGTAAAGGGTGATCAAATAACATCCCTTCACCATGTGAAGATGATTTGTAAAGAGAAATGCTTATTTCATTATGTGATTTTATGTCTTTCAAATGTAATAATTTCACCATCCCAAGCTGTTAACTCAGTGTTCCAAAGATGCCAGACCATCAAAAGATCAATTTGTCAAAGGAAATAGTAAAGTGAAAGGGTAAAGTTTCAATGGCTTAAGTGCATGCCAAAATGAGTTGTCTTTTCCCAAGGGTGCCCAAATCATCATTTTCCACAAGCACTAAACCCTAATTTCCTCACCCATTGAGCTAGGGTTTTCTATGGAATCATAGATATCTGAGTAGAGGAGGCATAAGGGATATCAGTAGGTATGAGGCCATTTCATATCATCAAACATCAGGTCTCCATCATTTGTCAAGAAGTCATTCCAAGGGACAAGTCATTCACCACACATAAGGGCTAGTTTTTCTTTAAACTTTGTTTCTAACCAAGAAAATATGAATTTCGAAATAGTGAGAGATGTTTTTGTCCATAATAGGCTAAGGATGAAAAAAATCCTTCACAGTTTACACAAGTGTCATGGTTTTAGAGAAATGTCAAAAATACAATGGCTACAAGAGAGTTGTTGCACTTCTACAGTGACTTTGGGAAAATCAATTTTTCTTCTAGCTGGATTGTCTAAATTACTTTCTTGATGAGTAAACTGATAACTAGAGAGAAATATGTTTCCAATGAGCTATCATAATCTCAATTTGGAGTTTATAAATACCTCCAAATGTTTCTTGCAAGATAACACTTCATTTTTTCACCCTCATTCTGCACGTTTTGACCAGTCTTGGGAGAATTGACATTTTAGGGGCTATAATTGATCATTTTTAGCACTTGATAGGTCCATTGTATAACCAAATGAGAGACCTTTCCAAAGAGCTATGATGGGCTCAATTTGGACACTGGGAATGCCTCCAAAAGTGCCATGAAAAAATCATTGTGCATAGAGCAGGGAGCGCTGCGCATAGAGACTGTGTGCCAGTGCATTTCTACACAGCGTTGCGCATACAAACAGAGTGTTATGCCTGTACAAGGCATTGTGCATAGAGCCAACAAACACCAAGATTATCTAAGAAACCATATAAATATCTCTTTTGCTTCCTAGATCCTCTAAACAAGTAACCACACTCCTTAAACCATCCTCCCAGCACTCATTTCACGATTTTGAAGTTTGTTTTCTATTTAAATTTTTAAACCCTAGATTTCCTAAAAACCATCCCTACTTACCATATCCCTTATTCCCAGATCTTGTTGTGACATCCATCATTCCCTTGTCATATCCCTAAATATCCCACCAATCCCTTATACCCTAATTCCCTCATACAAA
This sequence comes from Pinus taeda, assembly GCA_000404065.3. NCBI lineage: Eukaryota > Viridiplantae > Streptophyta > Pinopsida > Pinales > Pinaceae > Pinus > Pinus taeda. The sequence goes on from APFE030216048.1 coordinate 9,157, forward strand.
TCCCTCCAACTATCCCTTATTCCCTAATCCACAAAATAAAATCCTAAAACCCTATTTTCTAAATAGTCCCTACCACGAACAAATACCCTCCTTCTCACTCTCATATCATATATATTTTATCCTACATCACATAAGCACATATCCCCTTCCCCTATCCGTATTCACCATAAATCACTCCTTTATTACCTTCTCTAGGGTTTCAAAACTTCAAAATTCAACAAACATGGATAAAGAGGATAGAGATTATGAATAGGAGGAAAACAGTGGCAGCGAAAGCATGGGAGATGAGCCTCAACAGAGAAAAACACTTAAGGGAGGCAGAATTATCAGAGAGGGGCTAGAAAGTTGTTTTCAGTGGATAGGCAAGTGTTTAATCCAATTGATGTGGAAGGGGCCTTGCCTTCTTCACCAACTCATAGGCAAATTCTTGCTCCACAAACTGTGGAAGGGGCTTTGCCTTCTTCATCAACATAGATGGTACAACAGGTGCAGTAGGTGCATAAAGGGGAAGGAGGAAAGCCTCAATGATGAAGAGGAAAGGGAATTTGATTTGATGGAAGATGATGAACCAGAACAGCCACACATCCATCATGGCATTGAGACAGTTGACTTGGAGGCTCAAAATGAGGCAACAAACAAAAACATAACCATAAGGGAAAAAGATGCACAGATCCAAACATTGATGGACAACTTGACAAGAGCTAAGTATTCCATTTCATACCTTGAGCACGAGAAAAAGAAGCTAAGTGAAAAACAAGTCCTCATGGAGCTGGAAATTCTCAAAGTAAAGAGGCAAGGTGACAAAGGCAAGTCAATAATGCAAGAGGAAGAAAGACCAACCACCTTGACTACAAAACAAAGAATTGAGAAGGAAATCGAGGAGGATAGAGAAAATTGGTTTGACCAGGTCAATTTTAATTTGGAGAAGCTACCACAAAAGGCCAATAGGGACAATCAAATCATTAGTCACTTGGCTTATCATTATAGGACCTAGAACAAGATTTGCAACATAAGGGCAAGCAAATGAAGGCAAGGCTAGAACAAGCTCTCAAACGAAAAAAGGAGGATGATAGGCTTAGGTTGCTTGCTAAATCCTCCTTGACTAACCAAGACACTTGATGGTGGTGTTCTCCACAAATTTTGAGCAAGTTTTGAAGAATTTTTCCCTTTTGAAGAATTTGTCAATTTTTGACACAAAAATTTTAGCTCTATGCGCAACGCCACTGGGCCTGCAGTTTTCCTAGGGGCATCCAATGAAGCAATTGTCAGCATTTTTGGATTCACAATGATGATTTCATGCACCTTGTGCATTTTCTAATCTTTTTGGGCAGAAATAGTCAACCAAAAGGTCAAAAAACATGAAACAAATGACCTTTGTGCCCTCTTTTTGACACAGAAGCAGTCCTGGGAGAATCCGTATTTGAGGGGTCAAATGAACTCCAAATTAAAAAATTCAAGATTTCCTAGAAATTCGACTTGAAGAGATTTCCATCAAGCTATTTTGGGCCCAGTTTGGACACCGGGAAGACCTCCAAAATGGTCCTCAAAAAGCATTGCGCATAGAGCAAGGGCGTTGCACATGAGACAAAAAATTGTGTTGGGTTCCCATTTCACTGTAACTTGAATGAAATTTTCTATTTTCTCTCACGGATGATATTTTTAATGATGTAAATGGAAATTAGGCATGTAAATAGGATGGATAATAGTTACTAGAAGGTAGGTTCATTATATTAAAAGTTATCTTGAGGACAAATGAATCAGTTTCCTCCCTTTTAGAGGCAAGTTGTTAGGTTGCCTAGATTCGAGTTTCTTGTTCATTTTTTGATGGATTAGCTCCTCATCCTTGGGAATTTGACACCTGAGGATGGGAGGAGGTTGAATCAATGACTATATCTTCATTTCATTTCTCATTGTAAAGGGTTGGACTCAGCTAGATGCTTATGCTTTGAAGATACATCGTTTTGTATCAGTTTTAGTAGGAGATTAATGAAACGCTGCAACTATTTCTTTGGGATCCATGTGGTATGATGTTCAGTTCAATTTTTCTTATTTTTTAATGTGTTATAATGTATTGTTAACTCCATTTCAACATTTCATTTCCTTTATGTGAATGTATACAAGTCTAAGAGGCAAAATCCATATCTTTATGCTCTGCTTTGGGTAGACATTTCACAGTCTATGTTTCCTTCAGTTTAGGAAGAATCCATAAGGTTTGCATGCTCTTCCTAACTCTTCACCTGTCTTTTCACCTCATCCATAAAAACCCTAAGGTTCTAATCATTGTGCCTACCTTGATCCATCATGTTAGATTCGGTCTAGTTATCCCTTCGTCAGAGATCAAATCTCTTTATGCATTTCATGTTTAGGTGTCCCATCAGTTTTGATCAGTTGCATTTCGTTAGGCATGCCATAACTCTGATGGAATGGTTTGTGTCACTCATTCCCCTCATGCTTGGCACTGCTGGTTTAGGTCTATTCATAAAGCTTCAAAGGTCTTTTTTGCAAAAGTTAAGGTTTTAGGTCTAGGGTTGGGTCATTTTGTTTTGCAAAGTCCAAAAAGACCAGCAGGCCAGAGGGATGTCTTTGATAGATAGTCACTTCAATAATTTTCATCATTGTAAAGATAAAGTATGACTTCTCTTCAAAACTTTGTTTTGAAGATAAGTCGTCATCTCATTTTTGTAAAAAAATTTCAAAAATTTCAATCCTTGAAACGTCCAAGCGCAGCCTTGGTCTCCTTTTCCAGAGCATATCACAGCTATCCCTGCAAACAATTATCAAAGAAAATCATTATTTCAACCAAAGTTAAGGAGGAAACCAAAAAGGTCAGAGTCTATTAATTCTAAAAAAGTGTCAATGACAAAACATAAGAAAATGGGTTATGGACCAAGCAAAAATCAAAAGGGAGTCTATATGAAGATATTTCACATCATTTGCAACCCATTCCACATTCCAAGAGTGAAGAGCATCGTTCCAAAGCGATCTTGTGAATTTTTATGCAAATTGGAGCATTTCCAGGGCGTGCAACGCATCTGGTTGGGCATGTGGCGCATCAGGGGTGCGCGGTGCATCAGGCGACAAAGCGCAGTGGAAAATTACACGCGCGCGGCGCATCAGAGGCGCGCGGCGCGTTGGGTGAGGCACGCGACGCACTAGGGTTTAAGCCCAAACTTGGTTCAGAAAAACACCAAAATGCCTCCTCTCAGCACAAATTTGCAGGTAGGCTCATATCCATGGCTTATTCTTGGTTTTTGAATGGTTAATGTAAAGGATTTATGATATGTTTGCCCTAGAAAACCAAGTGGAAAACCGCACTTTGTCCATGAAATTGCTGAAAAGTTTGAATGCAAAAAATGGCTCTAGGGTTTCAAAAACCAAATGTTACCAAGGTTATCATTTTTTCCTACTTCCTTTTGTTTCCCATTCCCCATATTCACCATTATTTTTCCCAATAATCCCTCATAAAGCCTACACTATACTCCCTCAAATCCTAGTCCCTCACTTTTATTACAAAACACATTATCCCTACCTCATCCCAAAACCTTAAAATCCAAGATTTCCATGTCCCTTCCCTTCTCTAAATTCCTTGTTTTATTTCCATGTTCCCCATTTCCATAGTGTTTTCCATTTCCTAATAATTCCCTTGTACATTTGTGTCCACTTGGTCACAACATTTTTGAGCAAAAGAAACAGTTTACAGTCAATTTTGCACACAGTTGTATATCAGCATATATATATTCCAGCTATCTTGTTTCTAAATACATGTTAGAGACCGAGTCAGTATATGAGCAGGAGTATGATAGTGATTCTACACCGGAGGTAAATGTGCCAAATGTGCCACAGAGATATCACAAAGGTGGAAAAAGTGGTCAGCATGTTAGGGAGGAGCCTACTTCTTTGGCTCAATTGCAATTTTTCCCACTTGCAATGGATTGTTTTCAGTGCCAGTCATGTTTCCAATACTGTGAGATGATCTGACAAACTCATCATCATCGGGAACTAGTCCGTTTATTTGTTCTAAATTTACAGGATGGTCATGTAAACCTTGCCGGAGTGAATTTCACCTTGTCACCCGAGACTATTGCTCAGGCCACCGGGATACAAAATGTAGGGGAGGAATGGAGCAAACGCCAGCTGCTAGACAGATTTTACTATGAGCCATATATCAAGCCCAGGTATATGAGACACTTGAGCGTATCTTTTCCTTTCAGATACCTGAAAGATGAGTTTGCACCATTGATAAAACTCATCACTCGATATTTCAGTTGCGAGGGCAGATTCTCGCGTCTCTATGCATACCATGTCCGTTTGTTGATGCATTTCACAAGGGTACGTATGATGGAACATTTCGTTTTTCATGTGTCACAACATAGAGAGGATGGTTCCTTTAGTACAAAGGAAGAGCCCATCACATCAGCATAGGAGCATATATCATTATGCATTGATCAAAATCATAGTGATGCATCAGTTGGCACAACAGGGTATTATTTGGGAGGATTTCATCTCCCGTGATTACTTTTATGTGCTACAGCCTCATCCAGAGATAGTTCATGATGAGGGAGGGCCTTCATAGCAGTTTGAAATTCCTGAGACTGAGCATGTCGATGCTCCAGCGTATGTGACATATCAGCAAGGCCACAGGGCCTTATTTGCATCTGCACGAAAAGTACTATCTCCACCCGGGGTGGAATGGGTCTCGTTGACATCATCAGCACAACGAGTATTATCTCCACATCATGTGGAAGGGGTCTTGCCTTCATCTTCAACACAGGTACAGATTCAGGATAGGGGCAAGAGACCCATGTTTGATGAGGGTGCTTCAGGAGGTCAGGACATGGGTATCATTGATGTTGATGCTAGCTCTCCTAGCTCGGAGCTAAAGGAGATCATCCGAGAGAAAAGGGCCGAGAATGAGTCACTGCAAAAGAAATTGCAGATGGCTAAGTGGGTGATAAACTACTTGGAGCAGTGCAACAAACACCTGGAAGATGAGCATACACTTTATGAGCTGCGGAAGATCCGGGAAGACCGAGAATTGGCCCGAAGGAGACTCGGTGATTTGACACCTATTGATCGAGAATCAACCGAAGGAGACTCGGTGATTTGACACCTATTGATCGAGAATCAATGCTCATCCGGGTAAACACTCATTTGGAGAAGTTGTTGGCGAAGGAAAACAGAGACAAGGACATGCTTCGTCATATGAAAACTCACTATTGGGCTCGCATGCATGTTTGCAAAGCGAAAATGAAGATCCTAAAGAGGCATTCGAGCAAAACGCTAAAGCGACGGAAAAAGCCCGATCCACTCCAAATTTTGGCCGACGCTTCATTGGTGGGGCACAACACATGATAGAGGGTCTTCACTCTGAATTTGAGAAAATTCAGAGAAAATTTTGTCATTTTGAAATTTTTGGCTTGCAAAACAGGTGTTTTGGCTCAACGCGTAGCGCGCGACCCATAAGATGGGGAGGTCCAAATCACAAATGGCTTGTAGTTTTCGGTTTTTCATGATGAATTATACATGCTCAGCCATTTCCAAAGCATTTCATCAAGTTCTGGGTGACCAAAAGGCTCAAAAACATCATGAAAATCACCTTTCTGCCACTTTTTGCACCAGCAGGAAGTACTTCCAGGAGAATGCATGTTTGGGGGGTCAAATGGACACCAAATTGGAAACTTCGACTTGGGTTAGAAATTAGACATCCAGGGATTTCCAAAAAGCCAACCTGAGCTCAATTTGAATGCCGGGAAGTGCCCCAAACACAGGTGGAAAGGCGCGCGGCACACAGGGCTCAGGCGCGTGGCGCACAGGGTTTTTTGGCACAATTTTCATCCTCAGCTCAGCAAATGAAGCCAGTTTGACCAGTTTTGACTTGTGATGTGATTTTTCACCCCTCTTGATGTAATTAATGAAACATTATGTTGATTTGACACTTATTTAACTATTCTAGATGATTCATTCACACAATAGCAAAAATTTAATGAATGAATTGGTTTCCTAGCTTATAGAGGCAAGTTGTTTTGACTGCCTAGATTGTAGTGCTTTGTTTAGAATTGGTTGAAACAGCTCCTAGGATGATGAGCTCAATCCCTAGAGGAAAGGGAATTTGTTGGCTTACCTATATTATGTATTTTATTAGTCATTTTCAGGGTTGGACTCTTGGGAATAGCTTGACACTCTATTGTACATATCTTATCTGCATTTTTGGCAAAGGAAAGACTAGGGTTTTGCAACACTATTTGGGATTCATGTGGCTTTATGTGTTTATGGTGTGCTTCTTTCAGTATTTGTAAGTTTTTTATGTGCATCACTTTCCTTCTCTTACCTTCTGCAATTGAACAAATGAAGTGTTAAGGTAGAATCCATAATTTGCTATGCTCTGCCTTTAAGTTTGTTTAATTTTCCATGTTTTCGTCTGTTTATGGAGAATCCTTCAAAGTTTCTTGCTCTCCTTAACCCCTCACTAGTCAGATCTATCCATTCAATCTCTTTAAAGGCATCAAAACAATCACCTATCTTGCCCCAAGCATACCTCTGCAAAAACTGTGCCTCATCCCCGCACCCAAAATTGCCTTTCCCTTGAATTCAACAAATTTTCAGAAACTCAATTTCAAACTCCTTGTACTCCATACCTAGCCTAAAATTAGTTATCAAATTAGTCATCTCGACCTCATTGATCACCTTTTGCCGAGATTGACTCGGAGAGAGCCCTCTCCTGCCCTCGTAGGGCTAGCTACGAGGCTGAGCATGGTTTGATGTAGCCTTGAGTTTTACCTTATTTCAGCCTAAGGTAGATTTGAGCGCTAACATAGTGGAGACCATACTAGGGAAGAAATCTCAATGGTTTTCTTGCTGATGGGTTTGTTTCACGAGTCTTAGACGGATTCTGAAGTCACGCCAGGTAGCTTTCGAAACGCTCTTGCTATGCATAAGCGAAAGTAGATAAATGTTACTTCAGTCGATCTCTGGTTAGCTTGTGAATACTTGATTTTCAAATCACCCCAGTACTTTTGTTCGTTCTAGACCTTTGGATGATTGAGTCTAGAAATCGATTGGCTTAATTATTTCAATTCTTTTGATCTTCTGATAAATACACTGGCTTCAAAAAGACATACAAGAGCTAATCTAGATCTGAATCCACCTCCTATTTACGAAAATTCAAACTTGATTCAAAAAATCCTCCATCAAGAAAGCTCGGTGACTCCCGTGGTTAAATCTCATTCATGTCCCGCAATTTTTGAATATCTTGAAGAACTTTCTTTTGATGAAAAGTTTGAACTGTCATTGTTTAAAACCAAGTCTGAAAACGCTCTTGATTCTATAGTTCCAAATCCTAATTTTGCTACAGCTCTTGAATTTGAAAAACACAATAAATTAATTGAAAACTTTATCTTGAGGCACCTTCAGACCGACATCCAAGCTGCAAATCTTGTTGATTTCTTAGAAGCTATATCTGCGAATATTGGATCTACTATCACAGCATCCACCTCTAGAATTCCTATTGAATCGCCTTTCATTCCCACCATCCCTGTGCATCGTATAATTACTTATTCAGAATCTGCAGCCAATTCCCATCCTTCATCCCACATCGCTTCTCCTCCGGATCCACCTCCGCATACTCCTCATACTGCAACTACACCCACTCCACCAACAACCCCTAGACTAAATCCACCTAGAGCAATGGCTGCTTGTTTCGCACCTCTTGCTTTACCTCAGCAATTGCATGATATGCCCGCGGATTATCAGAGTAAGATTCCTATATTTGATGGCACTCCTCAAAGTGTGTCCGCTCAGCATCACATAGACAAAATGGCAAATTTTTGTGATTTATATGAGATTGATGAAGAGGATGTAACTATGCGATTGTTTGTGCAAACATTCGGAGAAGAGGTAAGAAAATGGTTCAGAGGCTTGGGAGCTAGAAGTGTACCTACATTGGCTGAACTTCATAAACAGTTTCTAGATCGTTGGGAACTTAGAAAAGATCCACTTCAGATCAATGCCGAGTACAACAATATCAAACGCAATAATGGTGAGTCTGTCCAAGACTACATTATCAGATTTAATACAGTTTATAATGCTATTCCGGATGATTTAAGACCATATAGAAAATCAACTCTTCTTAAATTCCCGGATGGTTTTGATCCAGAGATGGCTTATTCATTATGGGACATAGATCCGCGTACTTTAGAAGATATGCAAAATATCACCGTTAGTGTTGAGGCAAATCTAAATGATAAGAGAGCATGGTTGAAAGCAGAGAAAAGAGTGACTATAAAGGAAGAATCTACATCAGAACCGCCTCGGCTTCGTGAGATGGAAAAAATGTTCAAAAGAATGAACCTTGACAAATCAGAACTGTAGATTCGTGATCCAAATCACCGTGGCCAGCAACAACCTCAGTTCAGAATTAAGCAGCGTGAACAAAGAGCACAAGAGTCGGTAGCCCAGCAGCAGATTAAGACTCCTCTTTTGCAGAATTTTGTGAGTCAAGATTCAGATGACGATGCTGATGTAGTGGGGGACCAAAATCACTTCTTTACTCCTGATGATATGCCAATTTACATCACTGAAGAAGAAGAATATGGAGAAAGTTTAGGCGCCCGGCAAGATGAAGATTTTATCTTAGCAAATGATGCAGATTTAGATGATTACCAAAGAGGATATTTGAATGCCTTGTCCACTCAACAGAAGCAATATTCATTGAGAAACCGAGATGTGCCCATCAATCCAATTCGGAAAAGAAAAGTAGCTACACCACCAAAGACGGATTCACCAATACCACAGAAGAAAGGAAAGGAGACAATTGATCCCACAACTAGCAAGATATCATCAGCAGAAAGGACAAATCAGGCAAGTATAATCAAGGATAAGAAAGAAGTTCCGGTCAAAGAAGTCAAAATTTTTCAGCATTTATTTTGGAAAATGAAACTTCTAAATTAAAAATATATATTCCTTTAACTGAAATCATGAAAAACGGCAGCTACCGAGGTCAAGTCTCCAAATTTTTTAATTTTGATCCCATGTTTGACACGGTGAACGTTGAAGATGAT
>APFE030216054.1:0-43319 GCA_000404065.3 Pinus taeda
AATAATAATATAAAGCCACAAAAATAACAATAGAGGGATTCTATGGGGCACAGTAATAACAATCTGGGGGCAATAGGGGCACAACAATATTAATAAGGGGTATAACTACAATAGTAATGGGGTAATCACTAGTATTATAGGGACCCAACAGTGTCCATGCCATATCTCAGCTCATGGAGGATTCTAAAATGGTAGCCATAGTCTATGCTATAACTCCCTTCACAGGAAATATATTTGATGATTTGGTAACTAACCTCATCCCAAGGGTAGGGTATGCTTGTCCTTCTAATGCCATTTTTATCTTCTACAGGATGTTCATTGTTTTGGAAGAAGTTTTTCTTGGCAGGCTGTCCAATTGGTTTTTCATCTTTGCTCTAAGGTAATCCAAGAGGAAGGGTAGTAATCCTACTGATAAATTCTTGGGTTATTTCCATGGAAATACCTCTAAAAGTGACAGTGGAATGTGTTCTTGAGTGAGGGACTAAAGAAAAGGCAAATTTCTGAGCAATTTTTTTATCAAACCCTCGGAATTTCTCAAAAAAGGTCATCCAATTTGCCCTTGTGAATATGGCTACTACTTGGGGATGTTCATGGAGCTTGGTTGAATTAGTGGGCTCCTTCCTCATGAATCCACCTGTCATTGTGCTATTACCCCTTTTCAACACCAAATGTAGAGATGGAGATAAGAATTTTGAAGAAAACAAGAAAACAGAGGAAAACTAATTTTTTTTTTTTTTAAACAGGCATAAAATTTTTATGCAATTCCTCTTCTTATATGGACTCAATTCCTCCTTAAAATGATATAGTCCTTGCACATTTTGATAATCAAGGTGGGTATGCATGGAACCTACCTCCTCAAACAAGAAATCGAGCAAAAAACCCATGTTTTCTTCTTAAAAATAGCCAACTGCCCCTCCTGTAGAACTGCCTGTAGGTGCTCCTGTAGAACCTGTAAGTGCTCCTGTAGATAATCCCGAGAGCAGGAGGATGGATGAGAGCGATGGAGAACAATGGTTTCGAGGCTATGGGGTGACAAGAATCTTTCTATAGCTAAGTTGACGATGATAGAATGAAATAAAATATGGTGAGAGTGCTCGAGGAGGAGTACTTATTACTTCTTTTAGATATTTCCGGTGATGGGTGTGAGTTGGAAAAAATGTGCGTTGGCCATATTTGGACCGTTAGTCCCCACCTTCCTTGTCATCATGGTTTCTTCCCAAAATCACCTCTTATCATTGCATCGTAGTTTACATACCCTCCACTACCTGTCCTTGGTATCTTTCTCTGAGTTGACTATGCGCACGTGTGGGTGACATCTTCGGATGAGTGCAGTCAACTAGATGAAGGTGGCCAAGTTAACTGGCCACCTTTTCCTCGTTCAACCTCAACCATCTCATTTTCTCATGCATATCTTTCAATTACACAAATGTAAACAGAGGAGTGGGTTAGTCACTTACCTGTGAGTCGAATGTATGTGTTATGAGGTATTTTGGCTCCTTTTACTGCTGCATGCTTGTATTTCCTTTGTTGCATGCTATCTACTTTTTGATGTGTGGTTGTTTTCCTTGTGTAGGTTTCCTCTGGCTAGATCTAAGCTTCAAATGTCTCCTTCAATCCTCATGGCCTCTTTTCTTTTACTGGTGTAGCTTGATTTTAATGGGATCAGCTGCTATAGGAATTCCTACAGGAGCTCCTGTAGCTGCTTCTCCCTTTGAAATTTCAGATATTTTCTATGTTGGGAGCTGTGAGGATGATGCCAGAGATGCAGATGGAGATGGAGAGATACTAGGTAAGTTGCAGGTGAGATTTGAGGTGCTGCTTCCTCTCTTATTTTTGTTTTTTTTTTCTTTCTACTAAAAACTGGTTTTCTGTGACACGAAGGAAAAAAATGATGATGATGATGTGATGCAGGTGTGAATGGATGGCAAGGAGGGTTGACATCTATAGGAGGGTTTACATGTCCTTTATAAAGCTTCCCTTCCCCTCAAACTGCTTTTTGGACCCATTTCTGGCTCTTTATAATCCCTACTAGAGCCTCCTGAGGAAAACACAGGGCCTCCTGTAGAACACACAATTTCTGAAAAAAAGCACAGTGGGGTGGAAGAAAGGTTAGAAATGAAGGAGAAGAGTGTGGAGGAGATGAAATAGGTGTTGGTGCGAGTTTCAGGGCTTTGTAGCATATTTTTTTGCTCCCTATGGTCCCCCTGCAAACCTGCAATGCACAGGAAAATTCAATTTTCTTTTTCTTCTTTTTTCTCATTTTTTTTTTTTTGAAAACAACTAGGGCACCTCAAGGAGGTTTCCACCCTAATTGCCTGCCCTAGGTGCCTCCAAGGGAGGTTTTCACCGAGGCATCTTATTCTCTTTTTCTTTTCTCTTTTGATTTTGTTTTTGGCATCACTGGGCCGCCTCAGAAGAGGTTTTCAACCCAATGATGGGACTCAAGTGCCTCATGGAGGTTTTCACTTGAGTCCTTATTTTTTTATTTCTCTTTTTTGTTTCTTCAGTGAGTGGGTGAAGTGGAGGCTAAGACATGCTCCACTACCATCACTGTCTTATTTAGATCTTCAACGAACTCTCGCTTGGAGAGGGGCTTCTTGTAAATTTTCAACCTATGTCCATTGACAAGCATGGGGATGGCTTCCTCATCAATGGTTCTGATTAGAACTGAACCATTGTCATTGCATTTTCCCACAGTGTAGGGTCCCAGCCATCTTGTCCTCAGCTTGCCTTTGAAGTCTTTATACCTTGAGTCATAGAGCAGTGCCCAATCTCCCTATTGGAATTGCTTCTCTTTGATATTTTTATCATGCCATATCTTCCTCTGAAGCTGAAGTACCTCTGTGTGGAGAAGGGCCTGCAATATTTGTTCATCCAATCCATTGAGCTAGAGTAATCTTTCCTTCTATGCATGGCTGAGGTCTAGGTCCAGTTGAGCTACCATCCTTAGTGTATTGAATTCAAATTCTATTGATAGCAAAGCCTTCTTCCCATAGACCAGTTCATAGGGTGTGAACCTTGTGGTGGTCTTCCATGTTGTGTTGTAGGCCCAGGTGGCCTCAACTAATTTGTTCGCCCAATCTTTTCTGTTGCTGCTCACTACCTTGGTCAGAATTCCTTCCAAAGCTCTGTTAGTGACTTCCACCTACCAATTGGCTTGTGGATGGTAAGGGGTGGAAGTCCTGTGCTTGATTTTATGATGTGTGAGTAGGTCTTCAATCAAATTGGAAGTGAACTGACTACCTTGATCTGTGACCAATTCTCTTGGATACCCGAACTTGTAGAATATGTTTTCTCTCAAAAACTCAGCTACTTTTTCCTCTGTTGCTGCTTTGATTGCTTTTGTTTCTACGCACTTTGTTAGGTAATCGGTGCACACAATGATGTATTTCTTCTGTTTTGAAGGAGAGTTGATACGACCCACAAAGTCCATGCCCCACTTCTCAAATGGCTCAAAGGTCACTTGAGGTTGCATGGGCATCTCATCCTTTGGAGTAGGTTTCCCCATCCTTTGACATCGATCACATTGGCTGGTGTCTCTCTTCACATCTTGATGAAGAGTGGTCCATGGTGTATCTCTTAACATCTTGATGAAGAGTGGTCCAATAGTAGCCTGCTTGCAATATTTTGAAGGCAGTTCTCTTTGCTGCAAAATGACCTCCACAAGGCCCATCATGATAGGTTAGGGGAATGTCAAAGACTTCCTCCTCCCTGACACATCTTCTCAAGATTTGATCTGGGCCAAGTTTGAAGAGATTACCCCTAATCCAGGTGAAAGGGTGCTTTTCCTCACTATCTTTCTCTTCGCTTTTAAGGACAGGTGTGGTGGAAACTGTGATGAAACCAAGTAGTTTGCTATATGAGCAAACCATGGAGAGAGTAATGAAATAGAAAAAAGATGTTCATCTGGCATTTGGTCATCCACCATTCCTTCTTCACCTTGAGGCAAATTTACTCTAGACAAAAAGTCAGCAACAAAATTTTCTTTACCAGTCTTATCAATAATGGTCAGATCAAACTGTTGTAATAGAAGCAACCATCTAACAATGCAAGCATTTACATCTGGTTTGTTCATTAAATATCTAATTGTAGCATGATTAGTCTGCCCGAAGGTTTGATAGCCTGTGATATAATGTCTGAATTTGTTTAAACAATGCACAACAACTAGGAGTTCCTTCTCAATCACTGTGTAGTTTAATTTTTCCTTTTTTGCTTATAAAGTATATGGCATAAGGTAACTTTTCATCAATTTGTCCTAAGGCTGCTCTTATTGCTTTGTTCGAGGAATTTGTGTGAATGTGAAAGGGTAGGGCCCAGTTTGGGCCTTTGAGGATTAGGGCAGTTACTAACTTGCTCTTCAGGGTATCTAGGGCTTCTTGACAGTTTTCAGACCATATGAACTCAACATCTTTGCCTAGAAGGCCAAACAGAGGAGAGGCTAGCTTACTGAAATCTTTAATGAATCTTCTGTAATATCCAGCTAAGTCTAGGAAACTTCTGACATCTCTCACCTTTTGAGGAGGTGGGACCCTTTGGATGATGGAAATCTTGTTGGGGTCCACCTGCAGTCCTTGTTGAGATATAGGTTCATCTCAATACACTTGTCTAGAACTTTTCCTAGGTTAGATAAAGCTTCCTGAAAGTCAGAACCATAAGGAGTAAAATCATCCATATATATTTCCACTGCATCATGATCCAGTTCAGAAAATATACTCAATACTGCTCTTTGGAAAGTGTCTGGAGCATTGCACAAACCAAAAGGAAGGACCCGGTATGCAAAGGTACCCCAAGGACAAGTGAAAGTGGTCTTATCTTGGTCTTCTAGGCTGATTTGAATTTGACTGTACCCACTAAACCCATCTAGGAAGGAGAAAAACTTTTTCCCAGCTAGACCATATAACACTTTATCTATGAAAGGCAAAGGAAAATGGTCCTTTTTAGTAGCTTTGTTCAATTCCCGATAGTCGACATAGATTCTCCACTTGCAATTTTTATTTGGCACTAGCACCAAAGGAGAGACCCATTCACTGTCAAAGATGGGTAGATGAATCCTGCATCAAGTAATTTTTGCAATTCTTCCTTAACAATGTCTTTAAGTGCTGGATTCATCCTCCTTTGAGGCTGCTTGACTGGTTTGCAATCTTCCTTAATGTATATATGATGAGTACATACTGAAGGGTGCACTCCCTTCATCTCCTTATAACTCCAGGCGAAGGCATCTAAATGTTTTCTCAATACGCTGCACAGCTCCTTCTCTTGGGAAGTGGATATGGATGGATTGATTTTCAAGGTTCTTTCTGGGTTGAACTCTATATTCTTAACATGGAGAGAGGTCGGGTCGGCCACATAGAGATTAGTTAAGGGGTTGTTTGGGTTTCTCTCACTATGTCCTCTAATGGTAAGATACTAGGGGGTGGATTCTGAATCAAATTTTCAATCATATCATCCTCATCTTGCGGTTTCCCCCCCATGGTAGTTTCTAATGCACAAAGTGATGCAGAATAGACTTCATCCTCATCCTCCTCATCCAACTAGAGAGGTAGATCATGTTATAGCAAGGGTTGGGCAGGAGGGTATAGGATTAACTATTTGGACATATGCCCATTCTTGATGGTCATGTTCCCAACTCGATAGCTGATGTAGGCATCGACAGTAGCCAACTAGGGTCTTCCCAGGATGAGAGGATACCCAGTGAGCTTTGCCTTCACCTAGAGAACTAAGAAATCAGCAGGGTACTCCCAAGAATCAATGGAGACCATCACATCTTCCACAATCCCTTCAGGGGTCACGGTAGAGTGGTCTGCTAGCTGCAGTACTATTGTGGTCTTCCTCAAGGAGCCCTGGAAGTTAAGTTTGAGCATTGTGTCCTTTGTCATCACATTAATGGCAGCTCCCAAATCAATCAAGGTATGTGGGATCATGGTGCCATTGATGTGGACATCAACTACTGGGCTTCCATGGTCTAGATATCTAGACAGATTACCTGCCCCAACATCAGGTCGGACAGTTGTCCTATGACATTGATGTTTGGGGCATCTCTCTTGCACCCTCCTGGATGCCTAAAGCAATTCTCTTTGATCAACCTATTGTAGATAGGCACATCTTTTATGGATTGGAGAAGTGGTATCTTCACACATAATCGTTTCAATTCTCCCAGAAGTTCAGTTTCTTCTGGGGTAGGCTGTGTCGTCCCGGATAGTCTCTTAGGAAAGGGTGGAATTTCTTTAAGTCCACCTTCCTCTTTATCTTCCTTGACCTCCCAAGGTGGAGGTTGGCTATCTGGGAGAACCTTCCCAGATCGCAAGTTAATCTCTTGAACCTCCACAGCATAAGTTGGGCATGATGGTTCCCCACTATATACTTGCTGAGCCTATCTGTTGTTCGGGTTCGAGCTTGGCTGGGTAGGAATTTGGGGTTGCCTTGGTGGAGCAGGAGGCAATGGTTGTGGTTGAGAAGGTGGTGGAGGCAAAAGAGTGGGAGGAGAGTTGTACTGGGGGCTCCATCCCTGATGAGATGCATTCCAATGAGGTTGTGGCTGAGCATAGGATTGAAATGGATGAGCGGCTGGTCGGGCATGATATTGAGATGGAAAGGACCAAGGAGGAGACGTGGACCAGGAAGGATGAGCAGGAGGGCCCCAAGAATGTATGGAAGTGACTTGGTTGGGGTTGTAGTATGCCTAAGATGTCCCTTGCATCCCCTGTTGGTATGGTCTAGGTCCATGTGGTCTCCTTTGGTTCATGAAATAGAGTGGTTCAGTGGCTCCTTCAGCCCCTTGGTATACAGATTTAAGTCCAGGCAAGGAAGGGAACTTATTTATAGAATGATCTTCTTCACAGAATGAACAAACCTCTATAGAGTTCAATGGAAATTCGTTCCTAGGATGCCTCCTGGTGCATCTAGGACAAAAGATGGCCAAAGCCCTCTCTGCTTCCTTTTGTTTTCTTTTGATATGCAAGGTATCCATTTGCATGGCAAGATTCTGCAGCATCTCACTCTTGAAGTCTTCCAACATGTTTTCGAGTTCACCTTTGATGTATGAATTGGAAGAGGAGGTACTGGCTATGGGTTGACTCCCCCTACCTTTCTTTCTGGCTGCTCTAGAATGGTTTCTGAAAATAGTCTTTATGTCCTCATAAGATAGTTGGTAGATGTCTCCCCCAGCCAGTAGATGGAGGGTGTCTGGAAGGTCTTCCGGAATTCCCCTGAGCAGGACCAACTTCAGAGATTCAGGGTCAAGTGTGCACCTGGCCCTTTGGTAACTGAGTTGGAACCTCTCTTCATAATCTTCCAAGGATTCATCACTACCCATGGTCATTTGGAAGATTTCTTCTTTGGTATCTTTTGACCTACAATAGTCTCGATATTTGTCAGTAAAGGCCTGCTACATCTGAGACCAAGTTGTGATGCTATTGCCAGGTAACCCCATGAACTAGCGTAATGTTGCATCCTTGAGAGTAGAAGGGAATAGTTTCAACTTTTTCTCATCTTCTGCATAGTCATAGGTTCGATAGATGACAACAAACTCAAACAAGAAGGTGTCAGGATCTTTTGTAGTGAGACCATGGAAGTGAGGTAGGGCTGAAGGAATTATATTCTTCATTTTGGTGTCCCCATTGGTCTCCCGAATGGGAAAGGTACCCTCTATTCTCTCTCCACCCTCCTAGCATTTTTGTTTTCAGCCATTGGCTCAGGAGGGATGTTTTCTTCTTCTTCTTCCCCTATAGGTTCTTCAAATATCTATGGTTGTTCACCTAAATTTTCTTCTTGATCACTGCCACTGAGGAAGAGAGAAGGTTGGCTATGTGATGTAGTGGGGGTGTTGGGCAAGAATTTTCCTGAATTATCTCTATTCCTACGAGGCATGAAAGGAAATATTTTTGGTTTGTTTTTGTTTTTCTCATTGATTGTACTTGTAAAACTGAAATGGATTGAACAACACAAATTGCAACTAACTGAAATGAACTTTACTAAAATGAAATTTGCAAAATTGAAAAGGAAAACAAGGAAATGTAGAAACTGAAAGAAACAACTATTTTACTTTTGCTGAAACGAAATTTGCAGAATTGAAAAGGAAAGCAAGGAAATGCAGAAACTGAAAGAAACAACTATTCTACTTTTGCCTAAATAAACTACTTAGCAAAATGTTGCGATAGAAAATAGAAGAAAATAGTAATCACAAAATACTCTGATGTGTCCCCGGCAACAACGCCAAAAAGTGGTGAGCACCAATATTGCAGCAATAATGCTACAACTTCTGGGCTAGGGGGTTTACTCTTATCAACTCAGTAGTTCATAACAAACTTGGAAGTGACGGTGTTGTATGCACAAGTACTAGTTCTTATTGTAGCCTGTCACTTGGTCAGCTGGTGCAAGATCACTAGGAGCTCAAGCCAACTTCTATGGATTCCAGAAGAAGCTCTATATGTGATGAAAGAAAGGAAAGCTTACTCTACAGAGGCTACTCTACTTGCAGAAAGGAAAAAGACTAAAATGTAAAGTAAACCTAGCACCCTACTTAACCAACTAATCCTACTTTTGTAGAAAGCACTATGAAAACCATGAAATGAATGCCATTACCTACTCAAGGAAGTAAACAACATCTACTCAAGCTATTTTTAGAAGTAAATGAGCAAAAAACATCTTTTTGGATTTTTATGTATTTTTATGCGAAATTGACATGCATGTATTTTATTGTTTGTGAAGGTGGAAGCGAATAGGTGGCGTTGAAGGGTGACTTTGGGGTTTGAGGAGATGTAGGATGGTGTAGATGGGTCCTAGGAGGTCTCAGGTGGCCTTTTGGAGGATTTTCCCACACTTAACCTTCAAAAGAAAGCCTACAGAAGAATCTACAAGAGGACACAGGGGATCTATAGGAGGTCTATAGGAGGATGCTGAGAGCAGTTTTGAAGGTTTTGGAGGTGTGAGAGTGGGTGGAAAAGGTAGATTATGGTTGGGATGATGTGTTAGGGTGCCTAGGGTCCACCAAGGATCACTAGGAGAGGGAAATATGATCGGGAGAGGAAGAAATCCTATGGAAAAATGTAGAAAACTAAGGCAGATTTGAGGTGAACTTTGGGCGACCTGTAGGGCATGGATTAGGGAGAGAATGTGATGGCTAATAGGCTAACCTGCTATGAGAAGAACTGACAGTCAACCAATGAGATCAAGCAAGCAAGGAAATGAGTACATAAAAAAAAAAAACAGAATTTTGCATCAAGCTAGTATAAATTATGAGCTATGGAAGGAAATGCTGAAAAATACTACAAGGAGAGAAAGCATGGAAGAAGACTTATTGCAAAGACAAAAATGAGCATGGTGGAAGAGATCTAAAGCAAAGCATTAACCTTCTAACAAACTGCAAACACTAGAAATCCTATGGAGAAGGAAAATCTATGTTTTTGGGGGAGCAAGAGGGTCTTTGCCTTAGTTCATGGTCCCAAAGGGAAGAAAAGAAGCCAAGGCATTGTTGCTAGCCTTTTTAATCTTTTTTCTATCACTGCTTAACCTGCTATAGAAAACACAAATGGAAACAACCTTCTGAATCACCAAAAGCAACCTATTCTTAACCAAGAAAGAAATTCATCTAACAACAACTAATCCATAAACTAAAACAAAGCATATAAATACAAACAAGAGGAGCTTGGTTGCTTGGATTGGGCCCTAACCCAAGAGCTTCATCCCTCTGAGGTAACTTAGTGCTAGCTCAAGAAAGATCTCATCTTTATTATCAAAATAGTAATAGGATTAAATGAAACTGTCACCAAAAGTAAGCTCAAAGTTGAGCAGAGTTTTACAATAGCTAAAGTACAACAAAAATCTGACAAAAATTGACCCTAGTGAGGTCCTAGGCCTCTCTACTTATAAAACTAAAGCTCCCAACAACTTCCTTAAAATCAGGGAGGCTTGGTTCCCAAAACTCGAGATAAACATAAGTTATCCTTGACTTGCTCGGCTACCTCCTAGTGCATTGATTTGGTGAATTGTACTCTGAGCTGGAGGAAGGGGAATTCGAAGTGGAGAGTAATAAATGAGGGGGATTCCCTCCTATAAATCCTCTCCTTTGTCCACTTCGAATTATTGCTACCAATTTTCCATTGAATCTTTGACTTTGTATTCAAAACTCAAAAAAAAATTGCATTAAACACCTTACGAAATGATTCCACATGGATAACCTTCTGCGTGATTTTCCTTCCTACGTACTATCTTCCCAACATTAAGATCCATTTGCACATTTTCCCCCCCAACACATACTTATTTACCATACCTTTCAGCGCAAAGTTCATGTGCATCCGCGCAGGTTGTTTTCCATATGCCTGCATCCACCCGGCCAGACTTATGTGCGGATCATTTCGTCCATATTATTTGTCTGTCAATCGCACCCTCGGCTTCCTAAATCGTAAGCGCATCATTCCCCTGCACTCGTGCCAGTCGTAAAATCTCCCTTTTTGCGTACCCCACCACCTTACGGATGTAGTAGACAGTACCCAATCCAAGGCTTGGAAGAGTTGCTTTGGCACCTCCCTTTCAAATTTATTCAAGAAGGTATCTACCTCACATAGGCCATCATAAGTAGGCAGGTCCCTTATTTCTGTCGATACACAGTGCAACGACCTTGCCATCATATTATAATTCAGTGTAGTTACCTCATGTAACCAATTCTGCCATCGCTCTGTTTCTTCATCCGAATCTAAAGTACAAGAGCTTTCGCTCTCCCATGCAATCCGCCCATCCACAGTGGGATTCACCCAATTCTGGTTTCGCGCTGTTATCTTATAGATGCAGTCCAAATCATCATCACTTTCATAGTCATGCACCGGTTCTATATAGCGTGATCCTTCAATAGGGTCCAAGGGTATAACTACACGTATATATTTTTTTTCAAAAATCATCTTGCGCTTCCGTAGATTAATCACCCCGTTCATGTCAATGGCCCAATCAATTCCTAAGAGTGCGTGATAGGGATTGTTGTCATCAACAATCTCTATCACTTCGAAGTTTGCTAGCGCGCTCACTCCCTTAATATCCACAGTGATTCCTTGCAATCGCCCCATGGGTATTATCTTCTGCTGGTTCACCATTCGTAGCTGAATAGGAGACCATTGTAGCATAGGTCTCCCCATTCTCTCCCATGTCTGCTTCAATAGAACATTCGCATCTGATCCTAAATCTAGAATTACTTGGTCCATTTCATATTCTCCAATCTGCATAGTTAACCTCATTTCTCTTTCCATCCTTGTCTTATGCTTTCCAATCTTCCGGACTACGCGTGGTTCTCCTGGCACGTTCCTAGTGCATATGTTAATGAGTTCCTGTAGTCCTTTTACAGCTTTACTATCACGCAGTAACTTCATGCATGTTTCCAGGAACATTGTGAGCATAGATGGGTCCATCTCCGGCTCCAGTCTATCTTTGCTTCCTGAAGTGGAGGCATCAGCGAAACTCTTCTTAGCTTCCATGAATGTTTCCCGAGTGCACTCCAAATCAAACTCCGCTTCTTTTGCCAGAGCTTTGCGAACCCAACTACTATCTTTTGATTGTTTGCCTTTGTCATCTCCTGTCGTGATTCCACTTCGAAGCATAATGTTCACATTTGGATCTTCCTCGCGTGGCTCAAACCTCATCATCTGTAGGTTCTGAGTCGAGGGAGGTGGTAGTGCTCCTTTATCGTGTATCCTAGATATTAGCATAGGAAACTATTTCGTCTCATGATCAAACAAGGTGAAATATAAACACGACGGATGCGTTAGGTTCGTACAATCGCGGGCATAATTTCCTGGCCCTCCGCAATTGTAGCATATCAACTGATCGCGACCTCTTCTAGGTCCTCCTCGGCCTCGTCCTCATCTCCGCGCTTGGAATCCTGTTCACGCCACTCCTACATTCTGGTCTAGGGGCTGCGTTTTGGCCTGAACTCTATATGTGGGAGTTCTATCCATCATCAATTCGTAGCTTCTACAAGTGTGCTCATCATGTCCCACTGACCTACAAAAGTAACAAAACAATTGCTGGGAATTTTTTGTATACTTTTGTAACAAATGGTAGTTGTTCGTAACGTGTTTTCAACCTATTTGAAAAATTGTGCACCACAAAGTAGGTGTCGCTCTAGGTCCTTCTTATGATTCTAGCCTTAACAGCATCGATCCTCCTCTCGCGAGGTAATTTGCAAACACCAGCCAGTGGTCCTTGTCATGACCCTGACCCTTGCACCTTACACACCACAACTCTTCGCATACTTCTGGTAAAGTTATCTTGTCCTATTTCAGAATCTACATCTCCAGGCATAAATTCTTCAGCTACATGTGGATCTGCTGAAATCCTCAGTTAGGATCTTGCATTAGGGTCTCATGCAGCCTCATCGCGATCTCTATGGCCTCTGCCTAAGTCGTTAAGTTCTGCAGCGATAGCACGCTCCTTAAATGTGGTGTTAGTGATGCTACAAACCGTTCACAATGTTGTCCATCCGTCAGATTCATATTAGCTTTCGAATTGTACACTTCAGCCTCTGATCCAACTCCCAAGGAGTCTCACCTGGTAGAATCGTGATCTCTTTGAATCCAATGATCGACTATGCTTTAGACTTCGGCCTACTAAATTATCTGTTTAGCATTGCTTGAATATCCTCGATTCCCACATTTGGATTATCATTGGAGTGATTAATATACCAGGTCAGCACATAGTCCTGCAGGGCGCTAACCAGTGTTGCTTTCCTTATATTGTCATATGTAACCCCTTGCGCTTCCCATACGGCTCTTACAATGAACCAAATTTTGTCCGGATCCTCATTTCCCAATCCCTTGAACACATGTGACTTTATCGTGCTTTCCATATTGACTCGTGGTGGTGGCGGAGGTGGTACGGGTGAAGATGGAGGTGAAGGCGGTGAAGCTGGTGGTGGTGTGAGTGGAGGTGGTATTCGCGGAATTCTGTCTTATCAAATGGATCGCTCTTCGCGGAGAGACCTTCGCGAGCTCTTCCTTGTCCCCTCACGGAGGTGAAATCAAGGGGTTGTTCTCTGGTCCCTTACTTCCTTCATTCCTATAGGTTTTTCCACTTCACGTAGCCTCGAACATCAAGGTAATTGCATAACCCTCTTTTCACACAATAGCATTTTAATCCAAGTATTCAGAGAATTTACGTACTTACCTCGCGGTCCTTTGAGAAAGCGTCACTCTGCCTCACTATAGTTGACTAAGGTGTCTACAGCGAACTCAGTAATGAATCCTCCTATAATCCGATCGACCTAATGATCAATGGTGCACGTGATCTTATCCTCCGATGCTTCCAATTTTTTGCACTAACTCTGTGGTCCACACAATAGGACCGTCAAGCTTCCACCTTCCTTAGCTATTTTCTAGCTTCGCGATCCACTCGTACAACTTAGTAGGGAAAGACGCGAAGAAGATTTCATGGATCTCTGTGTATAGGTATCAGTCTAACCACTCTTCTTTTGTCAGTCACGAGTTCCTGTTCTCCTGCACCGTGAACTCGTGAATTCTTCTGTCCAACTAGCCTACAATTTCCTTCTTAGTTGGATTCCAATGATACAACATGAGACATCTCTATGCAGATTCTGGTCTAGACAACAAAACCATTTTTTGGCTTGATGGGGCTTGACCTAGGTTCGGAGTTATTTAGCCAAATAAATCCCTACACTACTGGCCCTTTTGGCATCAGCTCGTGGAGCGTAGATTGAGGTCTCACCCAAAGCAGTATGGGGGGATGCTGGAACCAAGTTTCCGCACCCTTGAGATGTCTGAGGTGTCGATTTTGTCCAACTGTTCCTACCTTCCCGCAGGACACTTCGTGCACTATTCTGACCTGCGATACCTTTGCGATCTGCTATAATTGTCCTTTGCGCAACCCTAACCAGGGGCTAAGGTGATTTCACGCTGCGATGGTAGTGATCTACGTTATTTCCCCAAGTTACGTCGCGTATCTTACTTATCCCCTTATAGATGTTGGTCAACTTCATGTAAACAGATACTTTAACTCACATTCACATAATATACATAGTTATATATGTTCATGCATAATATAAACAACATAAATGATATTTATACCCAACATATTCAATGCAAAAACAGGAAATAAATACACAGAATTGATGTAAAAATTCTCTTTATTAATTCTTTAACAGTTACAGACTCGACTTACCCTGCGTACTCAACTGTAGGGGTCTGTGCACTCAGCTGCAGACTACTAGGCCTCTACGCACTCAGCTACAGAGCCTTCTCCTACTCTATGACCCAAAGAATTGACTTTACACTTCAGATATGCATCAATTCTTCATCCTTAGATCACTCAATTCAATTGATTCTTTTACAACTTAGAGCCTCACTCTATTTATGCAATCCCATGGTCCATGGACCATGGGTGGATCTCTCTAGCTGACATTACATTACAAAATTAAGGGCGGAAAAACCTATGACTCATTTACAAGCTACACGCTCCGCGCCCACAAAACATAGAGTCTTTACATCAAAGATACAATTTATGACCAAAATCTGGGCTCTAAGCCCCAAAACTTTCCTTGGGGGATCTCGCGCCCAACAAGTTTCTCTTGGTGGAGCTCTGCCAGTCAAACTTATTCATTCCATCATCCTTTCCATATTTCTAACTAAAGTGTCTATCTTTGCATCTGAAGAAGAGGAAGAAGGTTCTTCTTTGATGGTCACCCTTCTTTCTATTTTTAACTTTTCTCTTTTGGCCAACAAATTTGCTTCTACACGAACAACATTTCTTTTCATTTATTCTAAGGTAGCAAGATTTCTCTCTCTCAATTGATAAGCCATATCGACATAAAAAAAATCTAGAGATAAAATCGAAGCGAGTCCTGGTGGAGGTTGTATTTCTCCTGGAATAGAATTGTAAAAATTATTAAGTCTAGTGCAGTAATCCTGAACTGTTTCACCAGGATCTCTCCTTAGACTCTCATATTCTACCAGGATTTGAAGAGGATTCCTTTTAACTTCCCATCTTGAGAGAAACATTCGGTGAAATTCCTGTAGATCTGCAATACTACTCGCTGGCAATCCCCTGAACCATTTTTTAACTTCCCCTGTCAAAATTTGTGCCAAGAGACTCATTTTCACATCATCATCATCAACTTCTTGTCACTCTAAGAAGGCATTCAATTTTTCTATGTTGTTGTGTTGTAATAGGCCCAGTGCTATCAAATTGAGGAATACGTTGTTGATAATCTTGTGGCATGGCATGTAGTTTCCCTAGGAAAACCAAGGGACATAATGAGTTGCCATTACTTGGATATGAGAAGAGAATGAAACTACGGTTGTGCTTGATATTAGGGGTGATGAAGAAGGTGGAATTATGACTTGCTGAGTTGGTATAGAAGGAGTCTGAATGGGAGATGAAATAGGAATAGTGGTGAAAAGAGAAACCATAGTAGGGGTTGATGATGAGGCAAAAGAAGAAAAGGTAGCTTGTTGACTTGTAAATGGTTTATGAGAAACCTGATTCAATTTAGTAACTAGATCTTCAAGATTTTCAAAATGTTGTATAACATATTTATCAGAATCTAAAGTAACAGGATTATGTGTTGAGATATAAGGTTTCAATTTTTTTTTTTATCAAAGACTGTCTCAAGGACAAAGCTCTCTGATTTGTTTCTAAAAAGGCTATGCTTAAAGGGTAAGTCAAATTCAATATCCTCAACAGTTACAAAAATTTATCGAAGTGAATTACTTCTTGGCAAAGGATTATTGCTTGCTTGGCTCTCTATAAGACTCTTCTTTCTAATCAAATTCTCAATATTATTTACAATTTTAGGTGGGTTAGGATCTGGGTGGGATCTGGTGTATATTTTTCTGGGATGCAGATCAACAAATAGATTATTTACAGCTAGGAAAATATACAAATTTTTAGGTGGAAAATTAGCCTTAATGGCTTCTACTTCACTATCGCCCACAAGAAATAGCTTTGGAGCTATTAAATCAATATTTACCAGGGAAATATTTTGTTTTTAGGTTGTCCCCAATATGGTCACCAAAATGTTATCACTTTGTAATTTTCCTACGCTGAGGAAGAAAACTACAAAGGTAACCACAAAACCACTTTTAAAGCTGGGATCAATCCCTTCTAGCTTCTGAGAGGGATCTCTCTATAGGATTTATATTTCTTCTTTAGATTTTAGGCTAGCTATTTGAGTTTGAGATGGGTTTTTTTCAAAGGTTTGGTTGAAAGATGCTGGAAAAGTCCATTGGGTATGGCATCATGAACCTTTTGGGTAATCAATCACAAAATGACAGAGTAGCTGTAACAGGGCAGGATAGGCAAACTTTTGGATCTTATAAAATGTCTGTGGGGTGAATAGGATGAATATGATTAAAGTTCAATTAAATATATTTCATACTGAGATGAATTCTATATTTAACATAAAAAATAAAACATTGATATTGTTAACAAGACAGAGCAGAGTAAAATTAAGAAAATTCGGCCCTTAATATTCTTGCAACAATAAAGAGGGAAAAACATATGGAAACTGAAAGAAGAAACAATTTGACATAAGAAAGCACATCACCAATTGTTTGACATGGGAATCATGGAACAAAACCCTTTGTATTTCTGCAAAATTGATCACTTTGAGTATAATCCGCAAATTACATCAATGCAGAGCCCTTTTCTTCATACAAAATCCAACCTTGTTTACATATTCATAAATTGTTTATATAGTGTTTTACGTAACAATTTAAAAAAAAAGAATAGTCATTACATAATTACATAAATAGAGATATTTTAAGTATCTCTCAAGTTCATGTATGCAAAAATAAACTTAAAATATATTATGTATGTCCTAGAATAAGTATAGAAAAATATGCTTGCATTTAGGCAAAAGAAATATCTGGTCAACTACTTCCCTTGAAAGTAGAACAAGTCCCTAACTGTAGTTTTAGCATTTTTGCTATCATAGTAGGTCCCTCTATAATAATCCATACAAACTACTCTTTTTCTCTTCTCAATTCTGCTGGAAAATCCTTAGCCTCTAAATTTGGAAATTGGTTCAACATTACTGATCCTCTACCTTTAAAATTGGAGTGGATGTAGTTTTCTTCCGCACAAATTTCAACTTTCCATTTCAAATAACCGTTCCCCTCCTTCTTGCGATTTCAAGAGCTATTGACCCATACATCTGTTGACACTTCTGCATGATCTTATCGGAGAAATTTTCACCTTGTTTCAGCCTTCTTGTTTCATTGATACTCTTTAACTCATTGCTCTTTTCTCCTTTGGCCTTGGTTCTGTTGTATAATCAAGCTAGTGTTTCTCAGGTCAACGCCATATCGGCCCCTTTATAATGTAACTTAACCAAAATCTCCACTTTGTCTTGGCTCCTTTGGTCCCTTCCCACATTTCTTTGCCATAAGACTGAGGGTTGTGACCCAGTGCTAAGGATTTTATTCGTTGTCAGGGGTTGTTTTCATTTTTCAATTGTCTTTAGCACCTAGGTTCTTTAAATCTTAATGACCACGCACTAGTCTCAACTTCAGATCCCTTCTATCAGAACTTTTTCAAGTGGCCAGTATTACCAACCACCGATATCCTTCAACCTCCGACTTATGAACTCTGATCAAGATGTCATCACTACCATGTGGCACATTGTGAGTGGTGACACCTGTCACCCTATTTTTCCCCCTTAGGAGCCCTTAAGACGCCAAAATTCCTACCACGTGTTTGTTGTACTGCCACCTCATGCTGACATTAGATGCCACGTGGTTTTATCAGATCCAATCGTATTCTGCCATGTGTCCCTTATCAAAACCAATCACATTGTACCATGCGTCTTGCTGGAGGAGAGAGAAAAGGTCATCCTGCTTTGGTTTTGAGATGAATTTCCCTTGTAAATTTGTTTTTGTGCTTTCCTGGAGTTTTAACACTATCGTCATATTTCCTTGCATTTTTAACATTATCAGCTTATTCATATCGCACTTTTCATATCACAACATTTCCAATATGTGATTGTTGATTGCTGATATACTATGGACCTTTGATTCGTTGATTGTCTATATATGATATACCCTAGACTTTGTTGATTGCCGATTGGCGATATACAGACCCACCAATTGCCGATATGAAATATCTCCCAACATGTTATTACTGATTAGCCCTCACATCGATGTGCCTTTCCTCCGATATGTGATCACTGATGTGCCATGAGCCTCTGATTTTCGATTGTCGATATCACTCTAGACCTATGATATGCCTTCCTTTCAAAGGCTTCAAACTCTTAAACTTCAACATGCCATATATTTTGATCCAGAAGTCCATTTTTGGACTTCCACATAGCTTTGGAAATATTTTTCAGAACACTTTCCAATGGAGAGGGTCCGATGTAGACTTTGAGTCCCTCTACTACTTAGAGAATGACTGCAAACTTCTCTCCTCATTTTCTCTACATGAAACTTGTAGCTACCATAGGAATCCTTATGAACCATGCACTGCAGCACACATTCTTGCCAGTTTGGTTGACATCAGTGCCAACATTCGCTCATGACAACTTACTAATGACCCCTTAGGAACCTTACAATTCAAATAAGGAGTAATCGACCCCTTTTGAAACACATATTTTCAATGACTTGATAAATTTGAAACCTCAGTACAAAGATAATTTAGACAATAATACCTAGTGAATTTATAGGCTAAAACTTACAACAAGATCCCCAAAATAAATAACTGGACAGACAGACTTTTATTACCTATTTTTGGGATGGGATCCTCAAATGTTTTTAGTCAAGTCAAGTTTTGTAATAATTTTTGAAAAAGAATGTAAAGTCTCTATGAACTAAGGAAGCGGAGCACGAAGCTAAGTAAGAGTCAAAGGGGCATTAGTCCCTTCTATGGGTAGGTGAGAGGTCAGTTTTGAGACTCACCCACGGGCCATGGGCCATGGTATTATAATGAAAAAGGTTATATATAGTTGAGTCATAGTGATTCTAAGGATCAAACTTTTGATATAGAATCATTGTAAGGGAAAGGTGCTAAGGCAGGAAAAGTTTGTTTCCTCTACTTAGGCGAAAGGGGAAGGCTCCTGCAGCTGAGTGCGTAAAGACCTTCATAAGTCCGCAGCTGTGTGCATAGGGTGGAAAGAGTCTGTAACTGAATGCTAAATCTAATAAAGACTGTTTTTTATCGAATCTATTGCATCTGTGCCTTGTGCTTATTTATGTTTAAGTTTATGCATCTTCGCTCAATGATCTGATTTATATGACTTAATGCTTTATTTTTGTGTGAAAAGGATAGATCTATAATGTTTATGCATGATAAGAGTAATTAACTACTTGCGTGAAGTATTAGATGAATCTGTAAGATTTAACTAATAAAAAATATAGATCTGGGCGAATGCAAATCTAGGGTATAAAGGCTGCAGGATACCTAGTTTATTGAGCGAAAATAGTAAATCTGTCTCTTTTATGCCTATTAAGTACAATAGAATAAACAAGGCTAGAACTGATGAAATGGGTAAAAGGCGTTGAGTAGGCTGGAATACTAAATTTTTTGTGTGTACCACACTTCCATAGATCAATTATCAATATTGTCTATGCATGCTAGTTGCTCGCACTGGTGCATGATGGGTGTTTGTCGTTAGGAAAACCCATCCCCATAACATATATTTTAATACATTACATTATGAAGTTGCACTATAAAGGAGCGGACCTAGCCAAGGAATTTGGAGGCAAGAGTAAAGAGAAGGAGATCGCGGATAAAATGAAAATTAAGTTTGGTTGGACTGCTAAATATGTTATGCATACCAACAAAACCCTAACTGTTGGCCCTTTCGGCAACAACCTACAGAGCGCGGGCTACAGTCTCACTTGAAGTAGTATTGGGGGATACTAGAACTAGGTTTCTACATCTAGAGGCCTGTGTGATGGTCTTCCCGAGAATCTATAGCTTAGATATGCCTCCATGTAGATCTATCCCTTCCGATTGTCAACTTTTGCAACTCTATTAAGACGACCTTCAGACCTTTGTGAAGGTATTTGATTGTACTTAACAGGCATAAAAGAGGTAGATTTACTACTTTCACGCAATAAACTAGGTATTCTACAACCTTTATACCCTAGATCTACCTTTGCGCAGATCTATACTTTTTGATCAATTAACTCCTACAGATCTATGTAATACTTCGCGCAGGTAGTTAATTACTCTTATCATGCATAAACATTATAGATCTATCTTTTTCGCACAGAAATAAAGCATTAAGTCATATAAATCAGATCATTGAGTGAAGATGCATAAACTTAAACAAAAATAAGAACAAGGCACAAATGGAATAGATTCTATCCAAAATAGTCTTTATTGGATTTAGAATTTAGTTACAGACTCTTTCCGCCCTGCGCACTCAGCTGCAGGGGCCCGCACACTCATCTACAGACTTACAAAGGTCTCCGTGTGCTAAGTGGTAGGAGCCTTCCCCATTCACCTAAGTACAAGAAATAGACTTTTCCTACCTTAGCACCTTTCCCTTACAATGATTATGTATCAAAATTTCAATCCTTAGACTCACTATGACTAAACTATATACAACCTTTTTCATTACAATACCATGGCCTGCAGCCCATGGGTGAGTCTCAAAACTGACCTATCACCTACCCATACAAGGGACTAATGCCCCTTTGACTCTTAATAAGCTTCGCGCTCTGCTTCCTTATTTCACGGAGAATTTACATTCTTTTACAAAAATTATTACAAAACTATCAAAATTTTACCATATGGACCTTATCCTAATAGGCCCCCAACACAAATATGGTGACTCGCCCTTGAGTCACTCAGCTGGCTTCTCCACTTTGTGGTAGAGTTCACTGAACTCTATCTATATTACTTCAAGGTCTTCTATGCTCTATACTGTGGTCTGCTTCGCTTCTTCGACCAGCTTCTCTGTAGTTGGACCCTCCAGCGCGAGGTGCATGGTCCTATGTGTCTACTAGAATGTCCTTAGCTTCTCCTGAATAGATAGAGTAACCTCCCTCACTTCCTTTGTCCATGGTTGAATCCGAGCCTTCAAAATTTATTCCTTGTGCTGCAGCTCCTCAACTTGTGCATGTAGGACCTTCATTTCCTATAAGCGTGCGAAGTGCTAGATTGCTGCCAACATGCACATAGTTTCCCTAATCTCATCGACTTTCTGTTGTGCCTCTCTGACTTTTGTACCCAATCTATGCAAGTTAGAGTCCTCCTGCAAAGTGGTCAATAACTCCATCACATGTTCAAATGTTGAATTGCAGCTTGATACTGCACTATCCAAGGTAGCCATATGTTCCCTGATGGCTACGTCACGCTGCTCCCTGACCTCTGGCAAAGTAGTCAGCTACAGTTTTAATTGCATTTCCGAGATCTTCATCTGAAGATTGAACATAACTCGGCCTACCTCTCCTTTGGACTATCATACTGCAACGTCCAATTTTCGAACCTTTGCTCACGCGGCCACATCCTCTGCAATGTGTAGCTCTGGCACTGAGTTACACGCTTGTGTAATTGCCGCTTCTAGGCTCTGGCTTTGCACTTCGAGCTCTTCATTTTCCTTAAGAGCCTGAGCCTTCTCGACAAATATATGTTCATTATTTGTTTTCACTTCACTTATCACCTATAGCGTGCGTTGTTCTCTAATATGAAGCTCATTCGATACCCCCTGATGCAGCACGTGGAGGGTCAAAAGTAGTAGCACAGCTAAATTCATACCCACTCCTTTGATCTTCCCAAGCTCATTGTGTCTTACTCTGACTTTGCGTGTAATGTTCCTTCTAGCAAGGAAAGGACTTTGAGGTCCAGAGTTCATTATGTTTCCATGATGCTCATGCTTTCTTGCTGCAGGCTCACTTGGACCCCACTCACTTATCCAATACTTACCTAAATTATGCTTGTCTAAATCTACAACTCACGTAGATTTGTCTGGATGCTCCCCAACACCTGCATGTATCATTGCATGAACTGTTTCCATAGTTCCGTTGTGGTATCTAGGACCTTATCCCTAATTTCATTGATGTCCCATTCTGTGAGGACCATTGGGTCAATGCGCGCTTGCTTGTTTGACTTGTGATTTTTCCTTGGTTTGGCAGTTGCCTCCTTTTGTCACTTCAATAGCCTGAAGGGAGTGCTCTGGGAATCACCCCTATCTCCTTCCTTCTCGGATAATTCGAGTTCTTCAGTATGTTGGGAAGCCAATGATGTGACTTCCACTGTGTCCTTTTTGTTGGCACACTCTTTCTTAGCATGCTCTTTCTCATTGCGCTGTTTTTTAGTAGCTGCCTTAGCAGCAATGTCTTTCTTCTTTTGAGTAGCCTTCTCGTTCACTGTTTCTTGCTTTGCTTCTTTCTTCTTCTACTTAGTTGTTGTCTGCACGGAAGATCTTTCTTTACCCCTATTGGTACCTGTGCCAACATCCGTGGGTTGTCGCCACTCCGCTGGCCAACTCCCCACAATTTCCTCCACATTTGTCTCCGAAACTAGGTATGGAAACTTGTGCCAGATCTTCTTAGGGTCTCACCTTGCCTCGATAAAGACATTATGGAAGTCAGCCTTAAATTTTACGAAGGCCCTCAACTGCTCGAACAAGGTTGGATACAACCTTGGGTGATGACTTATCACTATGCGGAGGTCCATTTCGACCAATATCCAAAATACCTTTGATTCCATGATCCTCTCTAGATCCTTTATCTCCCACAACGAAGCAAACTTCGCTGCCTCTGATAAATCTTCTTATGGAGGGAACTAACTATCCTCTGGCAGTCGCCATGCTACTAATGCAATCATCAATAGGAGCTAGGCATAGTGAAATGCCTTGCTCTCCTCCTGCACTTTGCGGAAGATTGCTAAAAGCTCCTTGCAAAGGTACTGTGCCTAGTTGTATTGCATACCCTTTGCGCATTGTGTAGCCAACGAAATTACTAGCACCAGAACCTCGTCCACACAACATTTTCTTATGATCTTCCCCGCTAAAATTTGAGCAGAAAACTACACCACTTGGTCTGTAATTGAGCAGATAGAATATCCATGCGACTTCTTGATTAGACCAAACTTAGTTTTCATTTTATCCACGATCTCCTTCTCTTTACTCTTGCCTCCAAATTCCTTGATTGGGTCTACTCCTTTATAGGGCAACTTCGTCATGCAATGGATCAACATATCTGTTATGGGGATGGGTTCACATAACCACAAACACCCATCATGCACCAGAGCGAGCAACTGAAGCACACAAACAAAATTGATAATTTATCTGTGGAAGTGTGGTATGCACAACGTATTTAGTAGTCTGGCCTACTCGATGCCTTTTACTCATTTCATCGGTTCCAGCCTTGTTTATTCGATTGTACTTAACAGGCATAGAAGAGACAGATTTACTACTTTCGCGCAATAAACTAGGTATCATGTAGCCTTTATACCCTAGATCTGCCTTCATGCATATCTATACTTACTGATCAGTTAACTCCTACAAATCTATCTAATACTTCGTGCAAGTAGTCAATTACTCTTATCATGCATAAAAATTACAAATCTATCCTTTTCACGCATAAATAAAGCATTAAGTCATATAAATCAGATCATTGAGTGAATATGCATAAAATTAAATAGAAATGAGAACAAGGTACAGATGCAATATATTCGATCCAAAAAAGTCTTTATTAGATTTAGCATTCAGTTACAGACTCCTTCATTTCCGCGCACTCAGTTGCAGGAGCCTTCCCCTTTGGCATAAGTACAGGAAATAGAATTTTCTTGCCTTAGCACCTTGCCCTTATATGATTCTCTATCAAAAATTTGATCCTTAGACTCGCTATGAATCAACTATATAGAGCCTTTTTCATTGCAATATCATGGCCTGCGGCCCATGGGTGAGTCTCAAAACCGACCTATCACCTACCCATACAAGGGACTAATTCCCCTTTGACTCTTACTTAGCTTCACACTCCGCTTCCTTATTTCATGGAGACTTTACATTCTTTTACAAAAATTATTACAAAACTTGACTTGACTAACAAAATTTGACCCTAGGGATCCCATCCCAACATCTATATTATAGGACACTACAACCGGTCACCTATCATAATAGTACCTAACAAGGATGGGACTTGGAAAATGTGTATTGACTAGATACCTTTAGAAAACATCACTTTTAAGAATATATATGCTCTACCAAAAAATTATGATTTTTTAAATTAGTTACAATATGCCAAGTACTTCACCAAGTTGGATCTTGAATAAGTAAACCACTAGGTGTGAGTTAAATAATAATACACCTAGAATACTGCATTTAAGACAAGACAAGGTTTATATAAATGGATCATAATTCCTTTTGGTTTATGTAATGCAACAACTATATTTATGCATTTGATCAATGATGCATTGGTGAACCCCTAGATGCCAGATCGTATGTGATATCACTTAGGTAAAATCCTAGATATAGGGAAAAACCCTAAGCTAACCTCAAACCAATTTTAGATTGAAAGCTGGCGCTTTAACCCGGAGAGGGATCTCTCCAGAAAACTAAATTACCCTATGGTGACTGTAGTAGAAGGTTTTCTACAATTGTGTTCAGGTGGCCAGATTTAGATCTAGGGATGAAATTGGTTGGGTGGATTTCGAAACATACCTTTGGGCTTGGAGTCTAAATGTTAAATAAATGAGATCACAACTCCAATGAAAAGGTTGTACAAAGCATGAAAAGTCACAAGTCGTTTGACTGTTTGGGAAATTTAGAAGAAAGATGACTGAAGAAAAATAGAGTTTATAAATGGCTATAATAACACATATTAATGACTGATAATTTTAAGAAAGGAACATCAAAGAAATCCAATCTCATAAAATAACATTATTAGACATTGAAGAAGACAATTATATAACAAATAAATACTGACATGGAGAAGTAACACATGAATTTCCTACAAACTACTCATTAAACATTCTGAATTCATTCAAGATTTGCTCAAATATATTTGGACCACAGGTGTTTTTTTCAATAAAAGCCCCCCCGTTTTAATATTCATAAACTGTTTATATAATTCTTACATAACAATTTGCAAAATAACAGTCATCACATAATTACAGAAACTGAGATATTTTAAATATCTTTCAAGTTCATGTATGAAAAAGATAACTTAAAAATATTATGTCTTTCCTAGAATAACTATAGGAAAATATGCTTGTATGTAGGAAAAAAGAAACATCTGACAAACTTCCTTCCTTGAAAGTAGAACATGTCCCTAAACTATAGTTTAACATCTTTGCTAGAATAACAGGTCACTCTACAACAATCCATCAAAAA
The DNA here is from genome assembly GCA_000404065.3 of Pinus taeda. NCBI lineage: Eukaryota > Viridiplantae > Streptophyta > Pinopsida > Pinales > Pinaceae > Pinus > Pinus taeda. The sequence continues at coordinate 25,277 of APFE030216054.1, forward strand.
ATCTCCTTTGTTTTTCTCATTCTTCTTTAATTTTGTTGGAAACTTTTTTAGACTTCAAATCTGGAAATTGGTTCATTAATGTTGATCCTCTGCCTTGGAATATGGAGTGGTAGAATTTGTTTTCGCAAAAACTTGCTGATTGTCCATTCAAACTACTAACCCCTCTTTTCCTGTGATTCAACAACTATCAACTCATACGCCTTCAAATCTTTGTATGGCCTTATTGGAGAATTTTCCACCTTATTGTTTCACTGATACTCCTTAGCCCCTTGCGATTTTCTCCCTTGGAATTTGTTTTTTAATATGTCTGGGCCAGTGAGTATCGGTATAATGCCATATTAGAGCCCCTTTACAACATAACTTACCGTGAAGTTCTGATTTTTTCCTAGCTCTTTTTTCTTTAGCCCTTGCCACATTTCTCACCATAAGATCGAGGGTTGTGACCTACTGCTTAGCCTTGTGGTGCTAGGATTTTTTGTTCACTGTCGGGGGCTATTTTTCCTTTGTCAAGTGCTTAGCACCTTAGGTTCCTTAAACTATTATTTACCATGTGCCAGCCCAATATCGTAGCCCCCTAATCAGAATGTTTTCAAATATCAAGTGTTTCAAAGCACTGACATCCTAAACCTCTAATATGTCGACCTCTGATATGACATCATCACTCCACGTGGCACCTCGTGAGTGGTGAAAGGCGTCACCTAGATTTTTCCCCTTAGCCCACCTCAAAATGGTAAAACTACCTGCCACGTGTCCTGTCATACCACCACATTATGTTGATGTCAGATGCCACTGTACCTTTATCAAAACCAATCATATGCTGTCATGTGTGTTTATCAGAGCCAATCATATGCTATCATGTGTCCCGCTGGAGGAGAGAGAAAATGGTCTGTCCAACTTTGGTTTTATGATGAAATCCTTTGTTAACTTTTCTTGAAGGTTTGCACTTTTAGAAGTTTTGATCATCTGATTGCCGATGTTCCGATCTCATCTGTGCTTCAACGCTACCGGCTTCGATGTATTGAACCTTTGATATTTCAACCGCCGATAATGTGACCTCCAACATCCATGACCTCCGATATGCAATCATCAATTGAAGGACCTCTAATATGCAATCGCTGATATGCTTTCCTTCCTAAGGTTTCAATCCTTGAAACTTCAACAGACCATATCTTTTGATCCAAGAGTCCATTTTTGGACTTACACATATCGTTGGAAATCTTGTTCGTATCACTTTCCAATGGATAGGGTATGATGTAGTATTTGATTCCTTCTACTACTTGGAATATGACTACAAAATACTCTACTTATTTAATTGGATTTCCAAAAAAAATTGAGAGCCCTTCTATCAAGAAATTTTCCCTATTTTTTACAATTTTAAATGCTGACACTACAACTATCAACATTTTCCAAAAAAGGATTAAAAATGTGAAATGTTTATTGTGATAAGAACTTGCTCCATGGGGATGTTGTTGATCAATGATGGCAGCAAGAACCTCCCATAGAACAATTGTCTCATCCATTATAAAATTTAGCTAAAAGAAAATCTGATGAATAACTTCATCTTTTTAAGAGATGATTTTACAAAGTCTAAACTTGGAAGAAAAAAATACAATTGTTTCTAAAAAACTTCTTGTTTTTTTGATGAATATCAGTAGAACCTTATGGTCTTCACCTCTGGCTTCAAGTCCTTTATAAAATTCATCCATTGGGTGGCTTCCAACCTCTTACCTTAAACCAAAAACCTTATTTGCAACCAATTAACTTTGCAACTGAAAACCATGCACTGCTGCACACTGCATACTGAAAATGGAAATTGAAAAACTCACCGCTGAGAAACCACATTTATTCCATGCCATTTCCTACTCTAACCTACTAAAATTATTGGCCCAATCAGGTGAAATAAAAAACCCAATGCAACCATGCAAGCATTGGCCTAATGACTGGACTCTGTTTTAACTGCTCTGAAAAATTAAAAATTTGGAAAATGGCAGTTCAAACTCCAGTTGAAACTGAAACCCGTGGTCCATAGACAACATAAAGTCTGCCTGCACTAATGACTCCAAAAAATTAGCCAAAGTATCCAGGAAAAAATTTGAATTCACCTCTTCTTGATGATCTACCAATAAACAAGCATTCCTTTCATGATTATATGTTGGTTGTTCCTGTTTTATATCTTGATTCTCAACATCGTTCTCAAAAGATATGGTAGGATGTTGTTCACCATTCACATCAGAAAAATCCTCTATACATCCTTGAACGGGTTCAAATAGAAAATCCATAGCCTGTGCATTAAAAGCATTTAAAATTTCTCTTTCTTGTGATTCAATGAGACTATTATCTTGTCCTTTAAAAATTTATGAGTTTTTCATTTCCAAGAATGTAAAATTAAGAGTAGTTTCAGTGTCATTCAAGGAGTTAAAAAAATCCCTCTTTTCTTCAGTATTTCTCTGCAAATCTAAGTATCTATCCCCATGACTAGTTTCACTTCTTAGAGTTTCCATGTTTGCACTTTCAAAATTATGATTTTCACCATTTTCGTCATGCAAAAAAAACCCATAAAATGACTGATTTAAAAATATATCTAGATGGTTGTTCCTGTCATTTTCTTGGTCATTTGAGGAATGTTGAAAACACTATTGACTATCTTGATCTCTATCTTGATCACAAAAATACTATGATATATTACTGTCATCATTAAGATTATGCTCAATTTGATTTTCAACTAAGGGATAGGTTACTGTTTTCTAAAAAAATTCCCGAGCTTTATGGCATATAGTCTCTACTAGTTCTTCCTGATGAAAACATATTTCAAACAGGGCTTCTTTGATTTATTCATCCATTAAATCTTCATTATCAATGTTAATTCCCACATATTGAATAAATCTTTCGAAATATTCACAACAGTTCCCAAAAAGATATGAAGATTGAGATAATTCCTTATAATTCTTATAGAAAATAGTATGAAAATATTTTAGAGAATAAAGACTAGTAGGTGGCAACTTTTCATACCAGGATATTGCCTTTTCTTCTAAAGTTTCCATAAACATATTCATAAGGTAGCCTTCGGGAAATTAAACTCTTAACTTATGAATATGAAAATGAAATTTGGCCAAATGTAAACCAACATTATCCCTTTCTTGATCCTTAAACTTTGGTATACAAGTCTGGTAATATATGCAAGGTATACGATTTGAAAAGCCAAACATATGAGCACAATTCATAGGAGCATACCTTACAAATTGTGGATCCATCTCGAGACAGTGGAGTCGCCAAACAGTTCTTCAGACAACTGAGTCTTCAATCAGTGGAGTCGTCATGAAATTTTTGAACTCTAGATTCACTGGAGAATGGAGCCGTTAGGTGAATGATGCACAACCTTTTCGTGTCTTTCCTCTGTTCACTATCAGAGAGAAGATCTAATCTTTTTCGTTCTCCTAGGGATGATTTTACATGAAACTTCCCCTCCCTGAAAACGATGCCCAAATGTTATCACTTAGGGAAAATCTTGGTTGTAGGAAAAAAACCTAAGGTAACATCAAACCACTTTTAGGTTGAAAGTTGGCCCTTCGACCTAGAGAAGGATCTCTCCATAAAATGAAACTACCCTGTGATCAATGTAGTAGAAGGTTTTCTGCAATTGAGTTCAGGTGGCCAGATTTATATCTAGGGATGAAATTGGCTAGGCGACTTTCAAAATATACCATTGGGCATGGATTCCATCTATTAAACAAATGAGATCACAACTCCAATGAACAGGTTGTTCAAAGCATGAAAATTCATAAGTCATTTGACCGTTTGGAAGATTTAGAAGAAATATGACTGAAGGAAAACAAAGTTTATAAATGGCTAGAATAACACATATTAATGAATGATAATTTAAGAAAGGAACATCATAGAAATCCAATCTCAAAACTAACATTCTCAGACATTGAATAAGACAATTATATGACACAGAAATACTGATAGGGAGAAGTAACACATGAACTTCCTACTAACTGCTCATTAAAAATTGTGAATACATTCAATATTTGCTCAAATATATTTGGACTGTAAGATTTTTTCCCAAAAAACCCCCCCCCCCCCCCCGCCTTCAATATTCATAAATTGTTTATATAGTGCTTACATAAGAATTTGCAAAATAATAGTCATCACATAATTACAGAAACTGAGATATTTTAAATATCTTTCAAGTTCATGAATGCAAATATAACTTAAAAATATTTGCCTTTCCTAGAATAACTATAGGAAAATATGCTTATATTTAGGAAAAAAGAAATATTTGGTCAACTTCCTTCCTTGAAAGTAGAACAAGTCCCTAAACTATAGTTTAGAATCTCTTCTAGCATAACATGTCCCTCTGCAACAATCCATCAAAACTTCTCCTTTGTCTTTCTCGTTCTTCTTCAATTATGCTGGAAAATTTTTAGCCTTCAAATCTGGAAATTGGTTCATTAATGTTGGTTCTCCGCCTTGGCATCGGGAGTGGTTGAAGTTTTTTCCGCAAAAACTTGTTGATTGTCCATTCAAACTACCAACCCCTCTTTTTCTACAATTCAAAAACTTCCGACTCATATGCCTTTAACTCTCAATATGGTCTTATCAAAGAAGTTTCCGCCTTATTGTTTCACTGATACTCCTCAGCCCCTTTCACTTTGCTCCTTTGGCATTGTTTTGTTATATGATTGGGTCAGTGACTATCAACTTAATACCATATCAGATCCCCTTTATAACGTAACTTAACATGAAGTTCTGACATTTTCTCGATTCCTTTTGCTTTATCCCTTCCCGCATTTCTCACCGTAGGACTGAGGGTTGTGACCTACCTCTTAGCCTTGAGGTCCTAGGGCGTTTTGTTTGCTACTGGGGGCTATTTTTCCTTTGTTAAGTGCTTAGCACCCAAGGTTCTTTAAAATCCTCTTGACCATGTCCCAGCCCAATATCAAAGCCCCCTAATCGGAACTTTTTCAAGTATCAAGTGTTACAAAGCACTGACATCCTCAACCTCTGATATGCCAATCTCCAATATGACATCATCACTCCACATGGCACCTCATGAGTGGTGACACGTGTCACTTAGATTTGTCCCCTTAGGCCCCCTCAAAATGCCAAAATTACCTACCACATGTTCAATCATACCATCACATCAGATGCCATTGTAGCTTTATTAGAACCAATCTTATGCTGCCATGTGTCTTTATCGGAGTCAATCATATGCTGCCATGTGTCCCGCTAGATGAAAGAGTAAAGGGCCCATCCACCTTTGGTTTTGCAATGAAATCCTTTGTTAACATTTATCGACATTCCCCAACAGTTTTTAACGCTGTCGAATCTTTTAACAATATTGCAATTTTTTTAAGGTTTTCACTTTCAGAAGTTCTGATCCTCCAATTGCCGATGTTTTGATCTCCTCCAAGCTTCGACGCTGCTGACTCTAATGTATTAGACCTCCGATATTTCAATTCTTGATAATGCCATGCACTGATAATGCGACCTCTAACATTGAGGACCTATGATATGTGATCGCCGATATGAAGGACCTCCAATATGCTTTCCTTCCTAAGGCTTCAATCCTTGAAACTTCAGTAAACCATATATTTTGATCCCAAAGTCCATTTTCGGACTTCCACATATCGTTGGAAAGCTTGTTTAGAGAAATTTCCAATGGAGAGGGTCCAATGTAGGCTTTGATTCCTTCTACTTCTTGGAATATGACTGGAAACTTCTCTACTTATTTACTCAGATTATTAGCTAACTTGATACAAATGTGGATTCCCAAATCCTGGATGCGTCCTCTTACTTAAACATTTTTAGAAAGGCCTTTGACTATTATTGAATCTAGTGCTCTGGAGATCTGAGTATACACAAGGGTTTTCCACTTAACCTATTCATATTTGAACAATATCTGGATATGGCCTTTACCTCTTAGCTCCAAAATCACGAAAAATGGAAAAATATTTTAACTCTATGAAGCCTTGCAAAACATCCTCCTAGCATGAAACCCAAGGAATTATATTATGCCACGTTGATGCTTCGTTGAAAATTTAGAACATGCCACCTATCTTTGTGCCACATGCCCTTCCATGTCACGTACCACATTTCACACACTAAACATCCATTTGGCCACCCAAAAATGCCAAAAGTGGGTGCCATGTGTGATTACCTATGGATGCCACATCAAGTAGATCTATCACTTGGTTCCACCTCATATACCACTTGCAAACTTATATGATGAAATATGATATCCATATATTTTTTTAAGTGCCTCTTCATTCCACCCTCGGATGCCCGAACGTAAGGAAAAAGTTTGAATTGTATAGGGTATGTAGATATTTTTCTAAGTGCTTCTTTGTTGCACCCTTGAATGCCCATATGTAGGGAAAATGGTTAAATTGTATATGATAACTAGCTCTTTGAATAAGTGCTATTTTGTTGCACCCCTCAATTCCCAGATGCTGAGATTCCATGGAAACTCCACCAAGTTCGAACCTTACTTTAACTGCTTCACTTGAACCTTTTTTTTATCCTCATTCTAATGAAATAAGGAGGAATTTGATATATCATTTGAAAGGTATCATAACAATCTATGTAACTATACATCTTTGATGTTCATTTGGACTAGAAACTAGAGAATAACTTCCTTGAAAGATAGACTACTCAAATTACAACTTCATCAATGACATTGAACTTAGACCACATACACTTAGAAATCAATGAAAAGATACACTTAGAAATCAATGAAAAGATACACTCAACAATATATCAATGACATTATTGGAAACATACAATCAACATTCTTCCAACACACTCAACAATCTTCCCCTTTGGAATTAATGACAACAACATCAAACATTGCTAGTCATTAATGGTCTTAGGCTTGGCTCCCCCTTTCAACTTGTTGATTTTCACCCTTTTAAAATTTTCTCATTAACTTTCATGGATATTCATTCTCCCCCTTCAATAATGGCAAGGGGTTATTGTTATGAAACCAGCTCACAAAAAGATAGAAAAGAGAGATAAATGCCTTCAAAATAAGCCTCTTCGAGGGATCAACCTCTTTTACATTAGACAAATGAATAATTCTTGGACGATACAAATGAAAATACCTCTTTTATATATATACAAGTCTAAGGGGTCATTATATAATCAGAGCCGACATAACAATAATAATGTAAGGTCACAATAATAACAATAGTGGGCTTCCATGGGGCACAATAATAACAATATGGGGACTACATGGGCACAACAATATAATAAGGGGGTTTCACTAATAGCAATAAGGGGTTACACTAGTAGTATAGGGACCTAACATGGCCCTCTCCTTCAAAAAGTTTTGACCTCAACACTTGAGTAGTTCTTGATGCTTCTGTATAAAATTCTTGTCCTCCCATGTGGAATCTTCAGTGGTAAACTTCTTCCACTTGATGAGATACTCTGAAATTGATCGATTTCGTAGCTGTCGGGTTCTTGTTTCTGTGATTGCTCCAAGTTCCAATATGATTTTTCCTTCCTCGTCAAGTTCTAGCAATATTGTTTGAACTGGGATCTTCTCATTATGTAAGGTTGCCATTTCTTAAGTGCATGTAGTCTTGCCAACATTTCATTCTCATAAATAGATTTGTGTAAATACTTTCCTTTCATTGGACGACTTTCGAAAGAAATGGGTCTTTCTTATCGCCTTAAAACATCACCAATTCCATTTCCTAATGGATCATATTGCACAATAAAGGTTTTTGTGAAGTCTGGTGCAACTAAGACCGGTGCTTGGCACATTTCCCCTTTAAGATGTTCAAAGGATTTCGTTGCTTTTGGAGTCCATGAAAATGCATCTTTCTTCAATAATGTTGTTTTCGGAATGTCTTCAGTCTTCATTCTTATTTGATGATATCTTGAATGAATATCCAACTTGGTGAAGTAAATTAATCCATTCAATTCATCCAATAATTCATCAATGACAGGAATGGGAAATTTATCTTTAATAGTGAGTTTGTTGAGCTCTCTTTAATCTAGATACATTGGCCATGCCCCATCCTTCTTGTGCATCAATACTATTGGAGCAGAGAAAGAACTTTGACTAGGTTGAATTATACTAGCCTCTAGCATTTATGCAACCATATGTTCAATTTCACTCTTTTGGGTATAGGGATATCTGTAAGGCCTGGTGTTTGGATGAACACTTCCTGGAATCAAATGAATAGAATGATCATGATCACGAATAGGTGGGAGGCCTTTGGGAGTCTCAAATACCTTGGAATGATTGGCCAAGACTTTTGGAAATCTAGAGAAATATATGATTTCGATGTGGGAACCTCTAGCGAACAAAATTGTGCAATTATGCCTCATTTTTCTTTCTTTAGAAGCTTTGTCATTCCGTTAGAGTTGATTATCTTTCTCGGTTTCCTTGTGATACCTTTTAATTCAACTTCCTTTCCTTCCGAAGAAAATTTCATGAAAAGTTATTGAAAATTAAAAGCTATTGTACCTAACGATTGTAGCCATTGGAGTCCTGGTACAACATCAGTACCACCCATTGGAATGGAAAGCATTGGGATATTACATACATATTCTCCCATGGATAGCTTGATATTATGGCACTTTCCAGAGCAATTTATGGTTCTTCCACTTGCAACCGACACTTGACACTCTAGTGTTGGATATAGGATGCAATTCAATTCCTTGGCTATCTTACAATGAATAAAATTATGGGTACTACCCGAACCAATCAACACTATTACCTTTTTATTCTTGACATGTCCTTCTATCTTTATAGTTTGAGGAGTGGTAAGTCTCGTCAAGGCATTACAAGATATGGTTGGATTCATTTCTTCTTTCTCTAGGGTTGGTTCCTAGTGAGTATCCTTTTCTTTTGACGTTTCTTGATCCTTTTCTTCCTAATATTTCACTGCTTGAACCTTCTTCTTCTTGATATGTCCTTCTATATTGAGAGTTTGAGGAGTGCTAATTCCTACCAATGCAGTACAAGATATGGTCGGATTCATTTGTTCTTTCTCTACGGTTGGTTCCCGATGTATATCCTTTTCTTTTGACGTTTCTTGATCCTTTTCTTCCTCCTCTTCACAACCTATGTAAAATAATTTCTTCTCAACACACTTATGACCTTTAATGTATTTGCTATCACAATTGTAACAAAGCACTTTTGTTCTTTTTTCTTCCAATTGTTGCGGTGTCAACCTTGTAGGTTGTGGAAGGCTAGGAGAAACAAAACTTCCATATTTATATTTGTGAGGGATACACTTCCTTGTTGCCATAATTTTGCTTTCCACTTTTCTTGCCAACCTGTATGCCTCCTCTAATGAATCGGGTTCCGAAAGGCGAACCTCATGTTGGATGTTATATTTTAAAGTCCCTATGAAGGCATCAATCCTCTGCTTCTCTAGAATATCATGTACCCTCATATTCAACTTTTGAAAGTCCTCAATTTGCTCTACCATTGAACCCTTTTGTTTTAGATTTATCAATTGGCTAAAGAAGGTTTTTCTCTTTGTATTATCATAATGTGCTATCATTTCCTTTGTGAAAATTGACCACGTGACAAGTGGTTTACGAGAACAAAGCCCTTTATACCATAAAAATTGATTCGGTTCTAAATATGAAGATGCAACATGTACCTTTTGTAATAGTTGCACCTCATGTAGATCAAAATATTTCTCCATTTGTAGTATCCAATTTATCGGATCTTTGCCATCAAACTTCCTCATATCGCTTTTTCTTGATTTTAAGAGCTCGATATTGAAACAATTGTAACTCTACAATTTTGGATCTTTAAGTTTTGAAATATCGGTCTCAGAGAGCCCTCTAATTCCTTTTTCTAACCCCGCAATTCAAATCACAATTGGATTTCTGAAGAAAGAGTTATTCCCAATCTATCGTGATGACCTAATTATAGACTGGTTCAGTAGAGCGAACTCGTATGACGTGCCCTGTGTCACTATTTCGACCTTAGGTTTGGCAACTTATACCCAAGAAACTGTAGGTCGTCTTGTTTCTATCACATTTTATGAAATTTGAATCTGATGCTCCGAGAGAGTTATGATGATTTTCCCAAGGTCACCTATTTGGAATGTAATTCTGGGGCCTGCAGAAACCCTATATGTTTTGGATTGTATCTCTGACAATATAGCGAAGAAAAATATGAAATTTGGGCCCGAGGTGAACCAATAATTTTTTTCAAATGGGTTTTAATTTCAGAATCTAAAACTTTGTAGAAAATAAATTATAGTGAAAATTCCACGATGACATGTTTGAGATGGAATTTTGGAGCTTGCAAAAACCCTAACTTCCTCAGCTCATAGCTCCGAAAATATAGCGAGACAAGATCTGAAATTCAGACCCATAGTTCAGTGCGATTTCTTCGGAAATGGTTTTTTTGTATCGTCTGAAACATTGCAAAAAAAACGTTATAGTAAAAATTCCACGGAGGCCTATTTGGAGCAGCGAAACCCTAGAATCCAAAGCTCTGATACCAAATGTTATGAAACCATCTCACAAAAAGGATAGAAAAGAGAGATCAGCGCCTTCAAAATAAGGCTCTTTGAGGGGGAAACCCCCTTTAAATTACACAAATGAATATTCTTGGATGATACAAATGACAATACCTCCTTTCTATATATAGGATTCTAAGGGGTCATAATATAATCAGAACCGACATAACAATAATAATGTAAGGGCACAATAATAATAATAGCGGGCTTCTATGAGGCACAATAATAACAATATGGGGACTACATGGGCACAACGATATAATAAGGGGGTTTCACTAATAAAAATAAGGGGTTACACTAATAGTATAGGGATCTAACAGTTATAGTAACCTATCCCCATTTTGATTCTTGATACCAAGCAATCTGGGGAAGCTTATCCTCTCAAGTTGTGCTTTATACAAATCATGCCATCTGTACTAATTAGATATAAAGGTATGATACCAATATATTGAGTTGTACCCCCATCTCTAATAGTTGTGTTTAGCACATATTTATGCATGCACTCTAGACATTAATACTAGGTCTTATACAGTTGTACCAATGCAAGAATACACCAACACACCAATGGTTGTTCCAAAGGCCAAATTCTTTTCTTCAGTCAATATAATAGGACCACTGACACCAATGGCTATTGAAAATAATTGTTTCTACCACTTATACAAAATGGAATTATATCAATAAAAATGTAATATCTACATATTTTCCATTTCATCATCATGCTTGTGTAATCAAATCCCATTAAACATATTCTATTGTTGTTGATCATGTTTTTCTCTTCTTTTAATTGCTCCCGAGCTCACACCATGTTCTTATCTCTGACATCCTGGCATACAGCTACCCCTATCAGAAATTGGATAGTTTCCTTCACTCCTTTTGAATGGATTTATTGAAGAGATGAGGGATACATCACTTCCAACTTCTACTTGAAATATTTAAAGGGATCTTTGGCAAGAGGTTAGTGAATATGTCAACAATTGTATACTTTGTAGCTATGTATTCCAACTAAACAATATGATCAACCACTTTTCCCTAAGAAAATCATACTTTATAGGGATATTCTTTGTTTTTTGAATTAAAAACATGGTTCGTGGACATAATAATGGCACTTTTGTTTTCATGCATAATGAAAATTGGTTGATCATATGTTACCTTCATGTCCTGCAAGGTTTGCTTCTTCCATAGTATTTGAGTACAATAAGAAGAAACTACTATGTACTTTACTTCAGCTATAGATAGGGATATTGAAGTCTGAATTTTACTCATTCATGCCACCAAAGAATTACCTAGAAATAATGCACCACCACTTGTCCTGTTCCTATCATTTGCACTTTTAACCTAATCAGTAACTGTTTATGCAGTCAAGAATTTTTGACCCTTGGGATACCATAAACCAAAATTCACGGTGCTCTTTAGATATCTAAATAATCCGTTTGTAGCTAACAAATGGCTCTCTTTTGGAGAAGATTGGAACCTTACTACCAAAAGAACAACCTACATTACTTCTAGTCTAGATGTTGTGAGTTACAATAGGATCCTAATCATTAACCTTAACATGTTCTAATTAACTTATGTTGATTCATCAGCTTTACTCAATTTTCATCTAGTGACCATAGTGGTACTAATAGGTGAACATTTCTCCATTCCAAACTTATTTAGCTTCTCCTTGAGGTATTTACAATGGGAGATGAACTTGCCTTTTTCCGAATGTACAATTTGTAAACAAACAAGGAAGGATAATTCAACTAACATTGACATCTCAAACACACCTTGCATTTTAGTTGAAAAATTTTAGCTTCGCAAATTTACATCACTTCCAAAGATAATGTCATCAACATAAAAAAATGATAACCAGAAGATTTTCATTTTTAGATTTTATATACAAATTACTATTTGTTGTCCCTCTTTTGAAACCTTTTTATTTTAGGTACTTGTCCAATCTACAGTACCATGCCCTTGGTGATTGTTTTAATCCATACAAATATTTTCTCAATATGGACATGTCCTCTTGATTATCTAACAAATGTAATAATTCATGTTTCTTTATCTATGCTTCTTCCTTAAACTCTCCATTTAAAAATATTTATTTCACACCTGTCTTATAAGGCTTTAAATTTGTTTTGATATGTAAACACTAAAAACATTCCTATTGATTCTAGTCTTGCAATAGGCAAAAAGGTATCTTCAAAGTCAAATTCTTCAACCCATGCATATCCTTTACACACGAATCTGGCCTTATTCTTGACAACTTGACCGTCCTAATTTAACATATTCCTAAAGACCCATTTACTTCCAATGAAATTTATATTTCTTGATCTATGAACTACTTCCCATGTTTTATTTGTATATGTATGATTTTTCTCTATTTGATCCAACTCTTCATCCACTACTTTTATCTAATGTTCATCTTGGTATGATTGAGAACAATATTTGGGTTCTATCATAGACAAAAAGGAAATATGTGCATGACTAGGAGTGCCTACAAACTTTCTTGTAGTTTGAACTTATACTTATTTATCACTAAGAATTTGACTATTAGGGTGATACTTTTGCACATGCCTAGATGGGGTCTTTGGATGTGAATGTGTTTCTTCTTCTTCCTCTTCCCATTTTGATTCTTCATGATGTCCCTCTTCACATTTATTGTTGATTTGATCGGCTCGACTAATAATTTTAAGACACTTCTCCTTGTGAGGTAAAGATTCATCAACTTTCACATCAATGAATTCAACAATCTTTGCTACATTGCCTAAAAATATACCTTCATCAGCTCTAGCATCTAATTTTCCAAGATTTTCATTATAATTTTAATCTAGCATCTGTTGCCAAATAATTTGAAGTTCTTTATGGATGTTGGCTTTCCATACCAAAGCTCACAAGGATTGTTGTCACTATTTGGCCCAAAGTGAGCTTTATTTAAGATTCTGACTATTGTATGTTATGAAACCAGCTCAAAAAGATAGAAAAGACAGTTGAACGCCTTAGAATTCAACCTCTTCAAGGGGGCAACCTCCTTTACATTACACAAATGAACAATTCTTGGATGATTCAAATGAAAAGACCTCCTTTCTATATATAGGAGTCTAACGGGTCATAACATAATCAAAGCCGACATAACAATAATAATTGTAAGGGCACAATAATAACAATAGTGGGCTTCTATGGGGTACAATAGTAACAATATGGGCACTACATGGGTACATCAATATAATAAGTGGGTTGTATTAATAACAATAAGGGGTTACACTAGTAGTATAGGGGCCCAACATTGTATGAACAACTTCAGACTAAAAAGTTTTTAGAACTCTTTATTCATCTAGCATCATTTTAGCCATCTACTACACAATTATATTTTGCATTTCTATGACACCACTTTATTATGGGTTCCTTGCAATTGATAACTATTTTTTCATACCATGTTCTTCATAAAAGTCATCAAATTCATCTGAGGTAAACTCCCCACCTCTATGATTCCTTAGGAATTTAATTTTAATGTCTCTTTGGTTTTCAATAATGACTTTGAGGGCTTTGAAATTACCAATCACTTCAAATTTCTCCTTCAAAAATGCAACCTAGGTTAGCTTCGTATAGTGATATATAATAGCATAAAATATCATTATCTACTTGGGGTTTCAGTTCTTTAGGGTTTCAACTATTAAGGCTTGGTTGATGAGTGCTCCTTGGTATTGAAAGGTACTCGAGTTTTTTTCCAACTTGAAATGATTTACAGACTTTGTGGTTGGGCTTTAATATATTTGGAAAATCCCGCACATATTCCTTCTTGCTTAGCTTCACAATATGATCAAAATTTAAATTCCCCAAACTTCTATGCTAGAGCTAGCATTCATCAAGATTTCCCAAACAACATTTTTTATTTTCCTCATTAAGTATGTATATATTACTTGGATTTCTTACTACCTTTTCAACTACCTTCTCTATGTTTTCCTTATTTATCTAACAACCTTTAGAGTGAAAAGTAATAGCATTGTCTAGTCAGACATATGACTCACACTTCAGGCTGTGTTTGATCCCATATACATAGAGAACATTATGAGCCTTTCCATTTTCATTATCCAAACTAATTTCCCTTTACCCATGATTTTTGTTGATGTGTCATTTCCAATGGTAACACTACCATTGTTATCTTGTTTTAGTGATATGAATTTACTCTTGCCAATGGTCATGTGTTTTGAGCACCCATTGTCCACATACCATTGGTTTCCTTGCTTCTCAACATATAGAACAATGTCGCTTTCTTCTTGATTTTCTGACTTCTTCCACATCTTATTCCCTTCTTGTGCTGGGTTGATCTGAGAGGGTGATCTGATTTTACCAGTTCTACATTGAATTGTTTTATGTCATAATTATGACCATTATAGTATTCAATGTGATCTAGTATAGGATCAAAGGTATTGTTGCTTTTGATATTATTCCTTTGTGAGTTTACATATTTGTTATTCCTATTCCTCAATGTGTCATAAAATTCTTTACTTTTCTTTTTTATATGATTATTTATGATATAAGCCCTACAATCAACAACCTTGGGATCATAATCGGTACAATATTAATAATAGAAATGGAATAGAATCTCATACCTGGGAGCAAACAACCATTGAAGAAAAGTTCTTATGATTATTTATTGACTATATTTTTGAGGGGGGCATGGCTTTTTTTTTTACTTTTTACTACATCTTTAGGTCATTTGAATTGGTGTTGTAAATCCTCTTTTACTACATTTGGTATTTGTTGGTGTCTCTACTTGCATTTCCATTAGAACCCTTGACCTTTTCAACATATGAATTGTTGGGATGGGGTCCCCTGGGTTAGTGTGGGTTAGATAACCCAAATTTTGGTACAATTTTGTAAAAAATGTAAAGTCTCCGCAATTTGTGGATGCAGAGTGCATAGAGGAATAGGAGTCAAAGGGGCTTAGCCCCTAATTTTGGATAAGTGTTGAGTCGGTTGTCAGAGTCACCCATGGTCTGCGGACCATGGTATTGTATGGGAAAAGTCTATAAATTGTTGAGTCTTAGCGAAGAGGAAGAAATTTAAGTAATTTGGGATGGGAGTAAGATAGAGAGCATTGGGTTAAGGCAGGAAGGCTCTACTTCCTATGCTTAGGTAGATAAGGAAAGGATTCGCAGCTGAGTGCGTGGACCCTTGCAGTTGTGTGTGCAGGGTAGTTGAGTCTGTAATTGGTGAATTGAGATCAATAAAAACAAGTTCTTGAAGAATTATTGAGTATTTCTGTTCATGCTCATTTATGTTATATACTGGTGATGAATGACTTGCTTTATTAATTAATGATTGAATGCTACGTGATTCTCTTGAATAAGTCTTAATAATGTATGCAATTCATGTTTAAACACTTCCGTGAAGATTATGGTAATTTATCTTATGTGTTCTAACGAATAAATCATATTTGCGTGAACTCTAATTTATGATTACTTTCTGATGCATGTAAGTAGATAAATTGACTATTAAAGATCCGCAAGGACTGATCGTGGACCTTCGCAAAGGCCTGGAAGCCAATCTAACAGAGTTGTAGTAATGTGCCCTAGAAGTGTGTCAGTTTGTGTGAAGGCAGATCTAAAGTGTTAAAAGACATCAAACTAACCTCTGGATGCAAAAACTTGGTTCTTGCGTCGCCCCATACTACTTCGGGTGAGACTGCAGCCTGTGCTACGCGGGTTGTTACCAAAAGGGCCAACAACGTAGGGTTTTGTTGGTTGGCACAACTAACTCTAAACCTGGTTTAGGACCCCAAAAGCCAACAAATGGTTCCGTTTACGGGACTTGAACCCCAATCTCTAAGTACATCCCTCCAAGGAAGGGCAAAGCAAAGGTAATGAAGGACCTTGATGCCGAGAATTTTAAAGTAGCCATGCCCCTGCTACCTGAGCATGTCCCATTTGAAGTTCCTCGGCTTGTGCGGGTCCCGTTGTTAAAAATGGAGGATTGGGATCTCGTGGACCACACTAAGTTTCCACATCTGGCGACGGATAAATACATGCGGAAGGTTTGTTATGAAGAATCGGGTGTGAAAACATTGGAGACAATGGAATCGATCCGCGATGTTGAGTAGTCAAGGTTGATCAATCTGTTGTTGGTGCCACATTACCACCGCACCCCCATTAATACGATATGTGTGTGCCAGAGCCTCACGCTGGTGCCTGATTAGTACCTATGACTAGGAGAGCCTATCCCCATCACATGCATTTTGATTCACAGAATCACGCAGCTTCCTTACAAAGGTGCGAACCTAGCTAAGGAGTTTGGAGGGAAGACTGGGGAGAAAGAGCTTGCCAACAATATGAAGAAGGATTACAACCTTCTCAAGAAATCATGGGGTATCCCATTCTTTCTATTATAGAACAAGCAATTCAATTTGCTGCCCAAATTTTAGTAGGGAAGGTTATGAGAAAATGTCGCACAGACAAAGTTCCGGTGCCAGTAGTTTCACTTGCTGTGCAGTGCGCTAAAGGCGTACAATTCAATTGGGCTAGGTACCTGTGTCAGAAGTTCCTAGTGAACTACCGTGAGGTCCAGGAGGAAACCAAGCCATTCCACTATGCTTGGTTGCTACTCTCAATTGTTCTTATTGCATGGAGATTGTTAGAGGATAGTCAATTTCCTCCTCTTCAAGAAGGACTGCCAAAGGCCGAGCAATTGGTCTCCTTATGGTCTACAAGGGATGCTGTACAGATCACATAAACAAAGGTATTTTAGATTTTTATGGAGATTGATATCCATATGGAAATTAGTCAGCGTCCAAGGTTGTCCCCAACCTTGTTCACATAGTTGTTATCCTACGCAGCGTTCACGGTTGACTTCCACAAAGTTTACATCCAAGCACGGAAGGATCTAGAGTAGAAATGGCACCAGTTGCCCTATTTGGTGTCAAAAACAGATGTGCAAGAGGTCATTGGATTATGGCCTATAGAGTGGAAAGCCTCGTCTGAAGTCGATGTTGGCACAAGCAAAGGCGTGGCCAGTTCAACTGCCTAGAAAAGAAAGGAGGCCACTTAGAAAGCTACATGCACTCTCATTAAGAAGAAAAAGAAGGAAGCTACAGAAAAGGATTACGTAGAACAAGAGCACGTGGCTAAGGAACAAGTGGAAAAAGAGCAATGTGAGTCATAGAAAGGTGATAAATCACCTACGCTAGAGACAAAGGAAGAGGAGCTTTCAGCCCAGGGTGGAGAAGTGATGAGAGGTAGAGCACCCCTTTATTTTGAAACGACGTGGCATGGAGCAGAAGGGTGGAAAGCGAAAGAAGAAAAAATCTGATGAAACACAAGTTGATCCTATGGTACTAACAGAGGGTGATCTCAATGAGATCAGTGATAAAATTCAAGATGCCAAAATGTTATGAAACCAGCTCACAAAAAGATAGAAAAGAGAGATCCACGCCTTAGAATTCAGCCTCTTCGAGGGGGCAACCTCCTTTACATTACATAAATGAACATTTCTTCGATGATACAAATGACAAAACCTCCTTTCTATATATAGGAGTCTAAGGAGTCACAATATAATCCAGCCGACCT